>CM067365.1:77841575-77861575 GCA_034401795.1 Chaetoderma sp. LZ-2023a
GAGAACCATTTGACCAATTTTACCAAATTTGGTCGAAAACATCCGTGAGCTACAGGGATCCAATATTTTGACAGGTATAGTGCATTTATGTGTAATTGTATTAAACTGTTTGTGTTTCCTGAAGCCACAATATGCAAGAAACCTTAAAATATATAGGTTTACCAAATTTTGTTGAGAAAAAATTGTGGTATGTTACTTTGAAATAGAAAGAAGAGGAAAATATGTGAATTTACATGGTGCAAAGCACAAAATAGTGTTTGCATATGTCTTCAGATTAAAAAAGCCATAGAAGTTCCCTTAAATAAAGTGACCTAAGTGCAAGCCACAATTGTGGGATTTAATTTGATATATGTATTGTGTATTTTCCCTTCGCAAGTGCATATTGGTTAGCAAATAGCAGAAAATTTGTCTAATTGAAGATATTATGATATGAAAGCATGGTCTATATAAAATGCATCTGTGTATTAATATAAATGAAGGTGGTGGAAAGGAAGGGGTGGGAAATCCAGTGCTTGTGATTGTCCTACATGGACACCCTGTGAGACGACTGTGCTTGTGATTGTGGTACATGGACACCCTGTGAGGACTGTGTTTGTGATTGTCCTACATGGACATCATGTGAGGAGATTGTGCTTGTGATTGTCCTACATAGACACCATGTGAGGACTGTGCTAGTGATTGTCGTACATGGACACCATGTGAGGAGACTGTGTTTGTGATTGTCCTACATGGACATCCTGTGAGGGGACTGTGCTTGTGATTGTCCTACATGGATACTCTGTGAGACGACTGTGCTTGTGATTGTGGTACATGGACACCCTGTGAGAAGACTGTGCTAGTGATTGTGGTACATGGACACCTTGTGAGAAGACCGTGCTTGTGATTGTCCTACATGCACACCTTGTGAGAAGACTGGGCTAGTGATTGTGGTACATGGACACACTGTGAGGAGACTGTGCCTGTGATTGTCCTAGATGGACACCCTGTGGGACGACTGTGCTAGTGATTATCCTACATGGACATCCTTTGAGAAGACTGTGCTTGTGATTGTCCTACATGAACACCCTGTGAGGACTGTGTTTGTGATTGTCCTACATGGACATCCTTTGAGAAGACTGTGCTTGTGATTGTCCTACATGAACACCCTGTGAGGACTATGTTTGTGATTGTCCTACATAGACATCCTGTGAGGGGAATGTGCTTGTCCTACATCCTGTGAGGACTGAGCTAGTGATTGTGGTACATGGACACCTTGTGAGAAGAGTGTGCTTGTGATTGTCCTACATGCACACCGTCTGAGAAGACTGGGCTAGTGATTGTGGTACATGGACACACTGTGAGGAGACTGTGCGTGTGATTGTCATACATGGACACCCTGTGAGAAGACTGTGCTTGTGATTGTCCTACATGGACACCTTGTGAGACGACTGTGCTTGTGATTGTGGTACATGGACACCCTGTGAGAAGACTTTGCTAGTGATTGTGGTACATGAACACACTGTGAGGAGACTGTGCCTGTGATTGTGGTACATGGACACCCTGTGAGACGCCTGCGCGTGTGATTGTCCTACATGGACACCCTGTGAGACGACTGTGCTAGTGGTTGTGGTACATGGACACCCTGTGAGACGAATGTGCTTGTGATTGTGGCACATGGACACCCTATGAGAAGACTATGCTTGTGATTGTGGTACATGGGCAGTCTGTGAGACGACTGTGCTTGTGATTGTCCTACATGGACACCCTGTGAGACGACTGTGCTAGTGATTGTGGTGCATGGACACCCTGTGAGACGACTGTGTTTGTGATTGTCCTACATGGACACACTGTGAGACGACTGTGCTTGGGATTATGCTACATGGACACCCTGTGAGGAGACTGTGTTTGTGATTGTCCTACATGGATATCCTGTGAGGAGACTGTGCTTGTGATTGTCCTACATGGACATCCTGTGAGACGACTGTGCTAGTGATTATGGTACATGGGCACTCTGTGAGACGACTGTGCTAGTGACTGTGGTACATGGACACCCTGTGAGACGACTGTGCTGGTGATTATGGCACATGGGCACTCTGTGAGACGACTCTGCTTGTGATGATGGTACATGGACACACTGTGAGAAGACTGTGCTTGTGATTATGGTACATGGACACACTGTGAGGAGACTGTGCTTGTGATTATGGTACATGGACACACTGTGAGGAGACTGTGCTTGTGATTGTGGTACATGGTTGAATGGATGGATGGATGGTTCTGGATGGATGGATGGATGGGTGGGTGGATTGGTAGGTGGGTGGGTGGGTGGATGAATGGATGGATGGATGGTTCAGACTCTTCCTTTCTTCACTCCATCCCTCCTTCTTTCAGCCCTTCATTCCTGCTCCTCTTTTCTATCCTTTCCTCAGATTTTCATCTTTTTGGAGAAAGATTTTCAAATTAGGTTTGCTGAACGTTTTATTGCTGCGACAAGCAACAAAATACATTCAGAAACGCAATACTCAAAATAAGGTTTTCCGAATAACACATTTTCAGCATTTAAATTTAAAAGGAAATTCTTATTAAAATTGACTAAATTATTCTCAGTTTAAAGTTTAATTCTGGCCGAATAAATCAAACATTGAAAAAAAATGCCAATCCGGCGCCTTTGAAGAATAGAAAACAACTCACTGAATTAATGGCCGTGGTTTGATCCTTTGATCAATGACCTCTCAATCAAACGAGTGACACCCATACCTCGTTCGCAAACCCTAGAGCTCACTCAGTAGCAAAGGGGATACACACTTGCATCTAACACCTATGTCGGTCTGAATCTTTAATGAAAATAGGTTAGGTAATTTCAAAGCAATTGAGTAATTTTCGAAGACACGCCCCTAAAGCCAGCCGCCCTAATAAATAGACAGAAATTATGATGGAAAGACAGATTTGTTCTGAAGGTTACTTTTAACCGAAAGCGGTCAGCCAAGCACAACGTTATTATCAAATTTTGAGTTATATATTAATTGCTATTATTGTATTGATTGTATGTTTGAATAATAAAATGCTACTAATCCTTCATCTTCCATTTCAGGTGTAGTTAAATTATGTAGGCTTGTAAATTTAGTAGGCTTGTAATTTTATGTAGGCTTGTAGATTTAATTATTCATCACTCAAGATTCAGGTTTTAATTTTTGGATCAGCCCTTTAATTTAAACTAGACAATTGTTGGTTAGAGCTTAATTATATGCCTTGCTTAGATTTGTTGACTGGCCCAGTTGTTGCTAAATTTGTTGGTTTTTTATCATTTATTAGAGCATAATAATCACCATGGCTAGAACGAGCAAGGGCAAGAGACGGAATGTCAACCATGAGGACAGCAGTCCGTCTCCTCCCCAGGCTCGACTAGTCAAGTGCTATTATATGATAATACAATGTTTTCACCACATAGGTGTCCTAACCAGCAATTTGGGCTCCAACACCCTGCCAACCGGTCTGAGCAGGAAGGTGAGCGAACTCTGCCGTTTCATTAAGCCAGCTATGCCAAATATAGAGGTAGTAAGTGACATCAAGAAAGTTAACTTTGTTTGGGCAAATTCCATCATTCGAGCTATGATAGACCATTACAATTTCAGTTTAGGCACCATCATGTCCGAAATTATCATAGCTCAGACCGCGCCAAACCTTAATTTAGGTAAGGCAAAATCAACTGCCATTAGATGGGCAAAAGCCAACTATGGCAAAAAACTTCACGTCAAATCAATCGAAGCATTCTATCAATTTATTAGGCCTTTCGACCCACACTTTCAACAGAAAGCACAAAATTGCCAAGTTACCACCCCTACTGCAAGGTCATCCCAGACCGTACCAGTCATTCCACCACCTTCAGAACTCAGGAAACGGCTCAGGTCACCGACCGATAGCCCCCCACCAGTGAAGAGAACGGATACTCGGCCATCACCGATATTCCTATTAGACTCTCCTGTGGACCCTCTTCAGATTCCTCTACCTGACTCCCCACCACCCTTGTCTCCAGAGGAGTTCCCTCCCCTTCCACGGAGAGTCGATGCTAATCAGAAATATGGTCCAAGGACCAAATCAACTCCTGTGGATCCTAGTAAGATACCACTACCAGACACCCCGCCTCCACTGTCTTCAGATGAATTACCTCCCCTTCCACAGAGAGCAAAGGATGACAGAAAATCTGGTCTAAGGACCAGATCAACACCTTTGACTCAAAAGGGTGTCAGTACCCCAGTGCCAGTGGCCAAACTACCTCAACCAAATTTCACCCCTACACCGTGTAGAAACAGCATCAATCATCAAAATAAACTCAAGAAAACTACACACTTAGAAGCTAATTCTTTCCGGAAATTTCGGTATGAGGTAGACCACAAACATGAATGGCGACTCCCTGTCTTGACGAAAAAAATCTTGATCCTTGGCTCCTCCAATCTAAGCCGTATAAATGTGAAACCCCATTCAGACACCCAGATAGCTTGCTATCCAGGGGCAAAATTGTGCCATGCTAGGACTATTGTCAAAAAATACATGGACTCCTATCAGCCAGAGAAAATCATCATAAACATTGGCATAAATGATAAGGATGAACCTATGTCTTTAACTGCCCAACGAGTCCAACTCCTATTCAGTACCATTCGTTCAAAATTTCCAGATGCAAAGGTTTATTTCACTAAACTGAACTACTCTCAACATCTAACTGCAAAGCAGAAAAGGACCTTAGCATTTATCAATTCATCTGTAGAATCCCTGCGTATAAAGGTCTCTGTCATCCCTAGTCTACCAATTTCTGATTTTGAAGTAGTCCAGGATAATATCCATTGGAGTGAAAAACTGCTAATGCATTGTATTATAGCTGGTTAACCTTTCTTAATTTAAACTAACCGAGGGTCAGGGTACTAACCACCCCGGTATCGGGCTAGGTAGTGATATTGTTAATCTCACTGGCGCTACATTAACTGAAGCAGAAAAATCAATACTCAATCGTGGCCTAACATTTGTACCAACTCCTAGGCCCAAATTAGGCATAGATGCACTTTTAGATAATGGCTCAATGGAAGTTCTTGAATTTTCCCACCGTGTCAAATTAGCCGACTTTTTTCGAAACTCGAAAAGTAATATTCTGCCATTCGTTGAAAGAACTGGCTGGGCACCAGACTCAAAATTAGTCGATCCAGCGATCCCCGACAGTATAAAAATTGTAAAAGAACGTATTGAAAATGTTGAATTTCCGAAAAATCATAAAAATTTGTCATATGAGGAACGTCAAGCCTTAACAGGATTGCGTAAAAACAATGACATTGTCATTAAACCTGCTGATAAGGGATCTGCTGCAGTAATAATGCTTAAAGACAACTACATTCGTGAAGCACATCGTCAACTCAGTAATCCAAAACATTACCAAAAATTAGACGAACCACTCTGGCAAAATAACTGCGACAATTTTAATGAAATTCTCCAAAATATGGTTGATAACAAGAGTTTAACGCAGAAACAGTTTAAATACCTCGTTGCGAAACGAGACTCAAAACCACGTACATTTTATCTGTTACCCAAAATTCATAAGGCTATTGATTCTTGGTCAGATCCTATGATACCACCAGGACGACCTATTATATCGGATTGTGGTTCTGAATCCTATAGGATCAGTGAAATCATTGATTATCACCTACAACCAATTGCAAATAGACATTTTAGCTTCTTGAAAAATACTGACGACTTTCTGTCGCAGGTCTCTGAGATCTCGATACCTCCAAATTCATTTTTAATTACGCTCGACATCGATGCAATGTACACAAACATTGACATCGAAAAGGGTTTGAATTCTGTCCGTAAAGCGTTTGAAAAATACCCTGATAACAATAGGCCCACTGGCGAAATATTAGCTCTCTTAGAGCTAAGCTTAAAGGGCAATGATTTTGAATTCGCGGGTGAAACATACCAACAAATTTGCGGCTGCGCAATGGGTAAGCGTTTCAGTCCGAGTTTTGCCAACATCTATGTAGCAGAGTGGGAGGAGGATGCGCTTAGCAAATGTCCGAAACAGCCTCTCTTTTATCGCAGGTACCTCGATGATATTTTCATTATTTGGCATCATACAAAGGAAGAATTTAATGAATTTTTCACCATTTTGAACAATCATGACCCGAATATCAAGCTAAAAGCCAACATTGACCAAATGTCCGTAGACTTTTTAGATTTAACGCTATACAAAGGTGTAATGTATGACACAACGGGACACCTTGATTATAAAGTATATTTTAAGCCCACAGATTCTCATCAACTACTTCACAAGAAATCCTTCCATCCACCTCATACCTTTAAAGGAATTGTAAAATCACAAATCATCCGTTTTCATAGAAATTCGAGTGATAGAAAAAACTTTGAATCTGCATGCTCTCTCTTATTCAAGGCCCTCAAGCCGAGAGGCTATTCATCTAGATTTTTGCGCAAAATCAAGTCTGATACTTTACAGGATTTGGAAACTATCCCTGATAATGCTGCGGATCACAGGCCTACCAAGATTCGTCACAATCGTCCAATCACAGGCGCAGGAGAATCTCGGAAATGTGGAAAGAAAAGGTGTAAATTAGACCTACTTCTTCCAAATCAAAAAACGTTTATGAGCTTTCAGAACAAAAACAAATTTCAAATTCAGTCTAATTTAGATTGCGATTCCGAAAACGTCATTTATGTAATATCTTGTAAATTGTGCCAAAAGCAATATGTCGGTGAAACCAAATGCCCATTAAGATGGCGAGCCACTAGACACCTTTGCGATATTAGACATGAAAAAGACACGCATGTCGCTGAACACTTTAACCTTCCTGGCCATTCAGTCGCTCGGGACTTCGAAATTATACCCATTGAACAACCACCTCTCTCAAATACCACTGACGAAACTGATAAACAAAGGAAACTTAGAGAATCATTTTGGATTAAGCAATTAGAAACAGAATGGCCGAGGGGCATAAATGTGGACCCCGGTCTTGCTGATCAGCGTGAAATTATTCCATTCACTCTGACATATAATCGAAAAAATGTAGAAATTGCCGAAATTTTGAAAGATGAATATCATAAATTACAGAATAATCTAAGACAGCCTCTCAATTTGCGCCCAGTAATAGCATTTAGGAAAAATCCAAATCTACGTGACATATTGGTAAAATCGAAATTAACTGGATAAACATCATCATCTTAAAGTTGTCCAATATTTATAAGGCCATCTCGCCTCTAGAAAACAAAAATAACAAATCTCAGGCAATAAAATAAATAAAAAATATTTTCAATTTTTTGAAAATTCTGAGCCAGCGCCTTAACCATATTACTACCTACCTACCTACCTACCCACCCATCCATCCATCCATCCATCCATCCACCCACCAACCCTCCCTACACCCCCCTCTTCTTACCCATCTATCCATCCACCCTCCCTCCCTTCCTTCCATCACTCCTTCCTTCCATCTATCCTTCCTTCCACCTATCCTTCCATCCACCCACCCACCCATCCATCCATCTAGCCATCTCACGCGACCAAAGTAATATCTTTCCCCATTGGGACCCATGCTTGAGAAAATTTTCTAAATTTCAAGAGGGACAACGCTGTTGTTTGTCGTTGAATCAACTTCAATTTCGCAATACATATACTAGATACTGACAGGAATATTTTGAGCAGATTTGATGCAAATCTGTCCAGAAATGCCACCATTGTGGGCGATGCACAGACAGAATAGACAGACAGGCAGGCAGGCAGACAGGCATGCATGCATGCATGCATGCAGGCAGGCAGGCAGACAGACAGACAGACAGACAGACAGACAGACAGACAGACAGACAGACAGACAGACAGACAGACAGACAGACAGACAGACAGACAGACAGACAGACAGACAGACAGACAGACAGACAGACAGACAGACAGACAGACAGACAGACAGACAGACAGACAGACAGACAGACAGACAGACAGACAGACAGACAGACAGACAGACAGACAGACAGACATCATGACAGATAGACAGACAGACAAACAGAGAGACAGGCAGGCAGACATACAGACAGACAGGCAGGCAGGCAGGCAGGTGGACAGACATACAGACAGACAGGCAGGCAGGCAGGCAGACATACAGAGAGACAGACAGACAGTCAGTCAGTCAGTCAGTCAGGCAGTCAGGCAGGCAGGCAGATAGGCAGGCAGGCAGACAGACAGACAGACAGACATACAGAGAGACAGGCAGTCAGTCAGTCAGTCAGTCAGGCAGGCAGTCAGGCAGGCAGACAGGCAGGCAGACAGACAGGCACTCAGACAGACAGACGGCCGAACACCGGATATGGAGTAATCGGTATAGCTCGGCTCAATAACAAATCAGATAAGCTAAAACATGTGTAAGGTCGCAGTGATCTTGATTGTTGACCTTGTGACCTCCATGTTGCCATGCTGATTCCGAATGTTATAGATAACCATGTAGGCTTGATTGTTGACCTTGTGACCTCCATGTTGCCATGCTGATTCCGAATGTTATAGATAACCATGTAGGCTTGATTGTTGACCTTGTGGCCTCCATGTTGTCATGGTGATTCGGAATGCTAGAGGTAACCATGTAGGCAAGTTTAGTCTTTAACCCTCAAATTTGTTCAAGAAAATTTAAATTTTCTCATAGAAAATGTCCATTTGCAGACCAAGAGATTATCAAGCCAGCCATTCCAGTTATACATTTTCAGAAATTATGTTCTATTATCTGCAAATTGACATTTCTAAGGACCACTGCAGAAGGCAATTTTGAGCATCAAAGGGTTAATCCATCATCATGAACTATAAGCTCTAATGTTTCGGTAACGGAAAACATTAACGTTCAAACCAGAGTTTTATACTGAGGTCCGAGTGACCTTGACCGTTGACCTTCTGATTTCAATATCGTCTATCTGATTCCTAGCGGCACCGGTAGCCATGTTTCCAAATATCATTATTTAATCCAGAAATATAAGTCAATTTGTTTTGCAAAACACTTTTGGTAATTGTATCCCTTAATTTCTGCTTGGAGGACGAGACAATGCCAAATAATGTCTTAAAGAAATTATATTTTACTGGAAAATTCACCAGACTACAGGAGTATCCCTGCGTAATGACCCAGAGGAATGAACCTTTCCACTTTATCCATCCATAATATGACATCAGAATCAACTACGTGACGTGTAGAATGGCACCATAATGAAAGACATCATCATGACGTCATGGATGACGTAGATCAGTACGTCACGAACGCATATTTTATACGGACTACGCGTTGTTGTACGGATTGTATGTTTTTACTATTTAATAAATATTCTGTTGAATATTTTTCAACTAATTTGACTGGGCGCTGTTGCTGCCATAGGCAACAACAGCGCACAGTCAAATTAATTGCAAAATACCAGCTCTTTGTCTGCAAATTGACATTTTCAATGCAAACTTCATACACTATTAAATTGAGTGATTTGCGATCAATCCATCTGTGGTAGAGAGAACAGTGCAGTTGCACTATAGTAAGCTGTGTTTGGATTTCGTGTCTTCTGACTGAGAAACATGATATTGCAGGTCAAGGCATGTCCTGTTACCATGAGAAAACTAGCGAACCAGCAACTGATACGTACATACGAGAATGCATGTCACCCAATTCTTCAATACTCCAGGCAGGTCAGCTATGTTGCTCGTACACGATGCTAGAGTATATGCCTTACTATCGTGAAACATGTCCATACAAGACACTAGTTACGTAGCCTCTAATGCTCCCCCTTGTATTTCAATAATTTATTCAAAACGTTACTCAATGCATCTAGACATCAAACAAGGACGCACAATTATGCATCAACAGATCATATTCCTGAACGATGGCATAAACAAGGTCATAGGTTAACGGATCTCTCCGCTATTAGGCTGGATTCTGCTATAGATATGTAAGAGCGAACATGTGTATGGGTTAACCCTTTCATGACGAAGCCATCCAAAACCGTATTTGTCTTTAGGAATACCCATTTGTAGACCAAGAGAAGAATATTTTTGACAATTTACCACTGAAATGCCTGGCTTGCTAACTGCTATTCCAGTGGCAACTCTGCAAATAGACATTCGACAAGCAAATATTCAGATTTTCTTGAACGAATTTAGGCATTATAGGACTAAGTCATATTCCGTAAGACGTTGTCCTTGTACTGGAAATTATTGGGTCTCGCTTTCAAGACAGCATTACAGGGAGGCTGTTGAATATTTTGAAACTAATTTAACTGGAAGCTGTTGCTGCCATAGGCATTGTAAAGGATGTGTGCCTCCTGACTTGTGTTGGTTGAGGTATTAATATCCTACATCCTTCTTGGTTCAGAAGAGGGTGGTTATGGGCAAATTAATATCACGCATTCTGGTTGACTAATACTCAACAAACCCTATGCTACTCCATACACACTGTGACGTTATTTACTACACCCTAAATCTAACCTTACACCGTTTATAAAATCAATGTATCTGAAAGACGTTGCTGTCTCACGCAGCAGCACATTCCAGTCAATTGTACTCAAATTATTAAACACGTTTCTTATTTAAGCGGCTTGAACTAAATCTGGGTTTTCTGCCTTCAGAATGAATTCGGTTCTACTTTCCTCGATCTGTCCTATATAAGTACCATCTGGCACGATTGCAATCACAGCATACGATAATTTTGCCGTGTCGTTATTACGGTACAACAGCGTGAATTATTTAGCTAATTTTATCTGTGACAAAATGTCTGCTCTTCAATTTTCTATTATTCTCATTATCGCGTGCTACACGTTGACTTATGAAGTGACGGCCATTTCTGCCAAGGAACTGAAAGGAGACATATCTACAATGTGGGAAATAAGATTCGCAACTTTGCAATCATCAGTACTGTCATTCCAAAGCCGTCTACAAACCAATATACTGAACGTTGTGAATGACATGTCTTACGAGAGAAAAAGACGAACACTATTAGAGGATCTAGTGGCAGATGAAAAACAAAAACGAGCACTATTAGAGGATCGAGTGGCAGATGAAAAACAAAAACGAGCACTATTAGAGGAGCAACTGTATACATTGCAAAAGACTCTACATAATTTGACACATGGCCAGTCCCTATTCCAGGACCAACTGTCAGATGAGAAACAAAAACGAGCACTATTAGAGGATCGAGTGGCAGATGGAAAACAAAAACGAACACTATTAGAGGAGCAACTGTATACATTGCAAAAGACTCTACATAATTTTACACATGGGCAGTCTCTATTTCAGGACCAACTGTCAGATGAGAAACAAAAACGAACACTATTAGACGAGCGACTGGATGCATTACAAAAGACTCTACACAATTCGACATTCAGACAGTCCCTATTTCAGGACCAACTGCTCGATGGGACAAAAAGACACATGTTATTAGAGGACCGAGTCGGTATATTGCAGGAGATTATTCATGACGCTAAGCGGGGCATGTCATACGAAAAGCAGCGACGAACACAAATAGAAGACGAATTATCTCATGAGAAACGAAACCAAACACTATTAGAGGAGCGACTAGATGCATTGCAAGCGACTGTATATAATTCTACACGTGACCTGTCTTGCAAGGAACGACAACGATTCTTAGAGAATCAGGTTGAGATGGTGAAAGAAGGTAAGTCGTCATATAATGAAAAATTCTGTTGGATGAGAGATATGTAATTAGAATGCATCGCTCGCATGTTATGTTTGGGAACCATTCTGTGCTTGGCTAGCCCATTGCACTGAAAGGCTATATACTTAGCTACTCGCTCAATGTTTGACAGGGTTAAGATGGCTTGCACATTCCTCCGATAGGCATAGTATTAGTTAGAGTTCCGATAGCACGTTATGCGGCATGTATGGATAGTATAGGCGCACTATTTATGTACATATTTAGATGGTTGAAAACGCGAGAAGCCGTCAATGCTAACCACTCACACAGTTATTATCCACATGACTTTTGAAAAAAATAATGGGGATATTGCAATCGCCCCCATCCGCCCGTCTATCTAGGCATCATCCATCTGTCCGTCTGTCTGTCCATCAGTCCATCCCACCATGTTTCCGTCCGCCAGCCCACACACCCACCCGCCACGCCGTACATCCATCCGTCTGTCCATCCATCCGTCCATCTGGGAGTCTGTCCTTTTACCCATCCATATATCCATCGATCTGGCCATCGTGTCCGTGTGTCCATCTGTCAGTGACAGTCAGTCCATCCATCTGCCCATCCACCTATATCCTCCGAAACCGTTTGGTGGAATTCAATCAAACTTGTTGTCAATTACCCAAATAATTGGGTACTGCATGACACAATTTACATTAGGCTCCGCCCCGAGGTGTAGGGGGCAGAGTGTCGATGGGGCGGAAAGTCAAAGTGGTTGGACTTCAACCAAATTTGGTTTGTTAGTAACCCATATCATTGTGGATTGCGAGCCAATGTTTACATTATGCTCCTCCACTTGGGTGATGGAGTGGAATTATGTGGGTGGGGTGGGAGAGGGATGGGGGTGGTGAATTCTACCAAAATTGGTAATTGAGTTACTCATATGATTGTGAATTATGATGCGATATTTACAAAGAGCCGGGGGTGTTGTTGGGATGTGTTGTGTGTGATGGGGTGGGATAGGGGTGGGTGGTGGAAGGGCAAAATTGGAAAAGGCATGGAGATTTGGGATGGCACGCTTGTTAAAAGTTCAGATTTACCTAAATACACAGGAGTGGAGCCATTTTGAATGTGTGGGGTGGGCGGGGTTGGAGGTGACTGGGTCTCATTTCTCGTTTCTGTTTCGTTTTGTTTCGTGTAAGAAACGAGAAGAGAAGACCCGGTGAAAGCATGGTGGGAGTTGAGAGGAAGGGTTGGGGTGGGTAAATGACGACGGTATGGAATAACCATGAATATGGTCTGTTAATTCAATTATTCGTATTGTTTAATCTATTATATTAATGGCTAACTGCTATCCGACAATGAAAGTGTTTGAAGGAGCTGACACACACACACACACACACACACACACACACACACACACACACACACACACACACACACACACACACACACACACACACACACACACACACACACACACACACACACACACACACACACACACACACACACACACACACACACACACACACACACACACACACACACACACACACACACACACACACACACACACACACACACACACACACACACACTGGCTGCTTATAATAATTCTGTAGAGAGAGGGAAAATCTAAGTTGTAAGAACTTGTGCCCGATCCCATTGTGCAATTGTTACAATAAAATATGTGTAAATCAAATCAAATCAAATCAAATCGATTGTGCATTCTAGTTGTAAATTAAAAAACTCTGCCTCTGACAGACTGTCCGGCCTATTATTGTAACACAATCATATCCTTACACGCAGTTAGACTCTGCATCACATATTTGACCAATAGCCGCATAGCTAGTTGCTGATAACGCGTAATCTCTTAGGAAGGTAAAGACGTATATTCACCCACTGGGCCGCTGCAGCTAGTAAGTCATTGCGGAAGGCAAGCATTGGTAAGAGCCTAGTTGGTAAAGAGTTTTTTGGACCTCTCTCCGATGGACTAAGAGATGGTAATAAGAAAATGTCCCGTCAGTAAATATCTTCTGACAGTCATGGACCATTCCAGTTTATCCATCCATCATATGACGGCATATTCAACTGTGTGACATGCGGAATCACGTCATAATCAATGACGTCATGAATGACGTAAATAAGTTCGTCACGAACGCATAATTGGGGACGAACCAAATGTTGTTGTACGAATTCTATGGGGGAGGTGAGGTGGTGGGGTGGAGGGGGTGCAGAACGTCAAATTTGGAGGAAATCATCCGAATTTATTATGTGAGTTAATACTCATATCATTGTGGATTGCGAATCAATGTTTACATTCCTGCCACCCACCCCATATGTTTGCTGATAGTGAAGGGAATGAATGTTTACATTCCTGCCACCCACCCACCCCACCCCCATATGTTTGCTGATAGTGAGGGGACATTTATATTATACGAAAACTTTTAAATCAAATTTCTCATAGAATATATTAGTTTTCAGAGAATTTTGCATCCATGGCAGAGGGACAGGGTGGGATGGACATCCTATAATGCCAATCCAGTGCAAAATAGCATGTGCAGTGGTCTTATGAAGTGTACATTTACAGGCCAGGCATTTTTTTTGGAAATTTTACCACTGGAATTACTGGCTCTGAAGTCATTCCAAAGGTCAAATTGAAAAAATATTCTACTCTTGGCCTGTAAATGTACACTTCATAAGGCCACTGCACAGGCTATTAAAATGTGTCCATCCCACCCTACCCCTCTGACATGGATGCACCCACCGCTCCAAAATTCTCTTCCCACCAGCCTGGGAGTGGCGGCGGGGGGTTATTTGTAGAAAATTTGGAAAATCATACTCTGAGAAGCCATTTCAGAAATTGAATTGAATTGAATTGACAGTATATCAACTATTAAATTGGCCGTAAAATGTGTGTGTGTGGGTAGGTGGTGTTTGGTTCCGGTGTTCTTGTTTGCAGTGGCGGCGAGGGTGGGCTGGGAGCGGTGAGTGAGTGGTGTGCTATAATAATACAGGGTTTCAGCTTAACGCACACACCCAAACCCCCAACCCACCCACCCCTTCATATTTGGGAGCGGTGAAGTGATGGTGTGCGACAATAGTGCAGGGGTTCAGTTTAACGCCCCCACCCCACCCCTTCATATTTGGCAGCGGTGAAGTGATGGTGTACGACAATAGTGCAGGGTTTCAGTTTAACGCCCCCCACCCACCCCTTCATATTTGGGAGCGGTGAAGTGATGGTGTGCGACAATAGTGCAGGGTTTCAGTTTAACGCTCCCACCCCACCCCTTCATATTTGGGAGCGGTGAAGTGATGGTGTGCGACAATAGTGCAGGGTGTCAGTTTAACGCTCCCACCCCACCCCTTCATATTTGGGAGCGGTGAAGTGATGGAGTGCGACAATAGTGCAGGGTTTCAGTTTAACGCTCCCACCCCACCCCTTCATATTTGGGAGCGGTGAAGTGATGGTGTGCGACAATAGTGCAGGGTGTCAGTTTAACGCCCCCACCCCACCTCTTCATATTTGGGAGCGGTGAAGGGATGGTGTGCGACAATAGTGCAGCGTTTCAGTTTAAACACCTTCATATCTGTAATCCAAGTAGTTCACATTCCAATGCAAGAATAGTGGAAAGTAGTGGAAATTAATTATTTACTTCGACTCATTTGCCTTTTTGAAAATGTATATTAAAATAAGGAATTTTACAATCCATTTCCAGCTAAGCTCTACCTACTTTGTACAAATGTTTGAATCAATTTGAAAATTTGAAACCTGTTGAATATTTTGAAAGTAAGTTTACTGGGAGCTTTTGCTGTCATAGCGCGTAGTTAAATTAGGTTCAAAATATTCAACAGAATATTTATTAAATTGTAATTGTACATGCACAGTCTCCAAGTCTGTACTCTTGATATAAATCTAGATTTATGTCAATCAAACTTGGTAAAGAGTCTCATTCTTCAAAGATTATTTGAATATATGAGTGTTGCCTCGTAATTGATATATTGTGATTTGAAAGATGAAAACTCTTGGGGAAAGCCATAAACAGTTAACTACATGTATCATAGCATATATACTATACCTTAACCAAGAATGTATTCTTTTTCCTGACAAAAACCCTGAGATTGTAGAATAGCCAGTAAATAAAATAATAAATAATACATTCATACCCAAATTGCTGATCAGTACAGTATTTTAATATTCAACTAAAACAAATATGTGGAGGGAATCAATATGCTGCGGAGCCTGACTCTAAAGTTATATGGTCGGCATTAACCATGTAATGCTGAAGATTGGTAAGGAAAATTGGAATTTTTGCTTAGTGAATTCCCATTTGTAGGTCAAGGGAAGATTTTCTTATCTCAGTCACCAAGCCAACCATTTCAGTATTCAAAAACTATTCACAATTGGCATGCAAAAGGACATCTTTCATGACATACCACTATAAACATGGCAGAAAGAATTTTTGGCCAACATGCCAAGCAAAATACTAATCCACTCACATGCCCCTGGTATGTAGATTTAGGGAATTATTTTTCAATGCGAAGGTTAGTGTTTCTTTTACCATGTTTTGCTAAGCGCAGCCAAATGAAGCTAGAAAAATGATAAAAACTTAAAAATTCACCAAATTCTACAATCAATCTAAACATTTTTTGTAGCAATATTGTATGGTCAGGTAAATTGTATCCAGTGTTGCAGGTACATGTACGTCATAAATCATCGATATCCATCTACTTTTTAACCATATACAGGACATTTCATTTAACTATTCATTAACTAGATACACAAATTACACTCTGATGTCAATTTCTTTTAATTTTCAAATTAAAGTAAACTCCTGATGAACTGGTGTTCATTTTAAAACAAATTTGGCGCAAGATGTTGCTGTCATAGACAGATTCAAATTCACGTTTATTTATTTCCATATAGCTAAATAATTTAACAATTCAAAAACAGGCATCCACCAAAGGAGAGGCCTATGATGTGGCGGACCCTTGGATTTATACATATTATGTTTATACATATAACATTTATAGATTTTATATTACATACATCATCTTCTACCAAAATTGTTGAAAAATGTAAACCCGTTTCTTTGATATTGACATTGTGAAATATAGAATATTGACATCAGTGGTAAGGATTAAGCATGAGCAACGCCTATTCAAAGTTAGTAAGCCAGCCTATTTACTTTTTATGCATATTAACAGCGACTTTCCATTGTAATCAGCGGTGCTGTGATTAGCTGACCCAATCTACCAGCAGAGTACAGAAGTGTTCCCCCTATCCACCCACCCACCCACGCACTCGCATCTCATGCACCTCCACATCAGCTCCTGCGCCTCAAAATCTAACACTTTTGTAAACTTAACCGGCCAACCTAAGCCGGCCAACATCCAGACCCGGGGCCAGGAAAAAACATGGGCCTGGGGCCGCTGGCGGGCCAGAGAAATAATAGATATAACATAAGATGATGAAACTGGCATGGTAGAAGTCAATGGATGTGAGATCATCTGGTCCACTCCGGTCGGGAAGTCCTTCGAACCAGCCAGCGAAACAGTAGCAGTGATATGTGGTGAGAAACGGGACCGACTTACGATCCGCTCAGGCCCGAGAGAGGATAAACCAAACTCGAGCCACATAGGCACAGGCTGCGGATGCGGGTGAGATACAGGACCGACTTATGACCCACTTGGGCCCGAGAGAGGATAAACTGAACTCGGGCCACATGGCACATGCTGCGGAATGTTGATAGACGAAGAATGATCCAATGTATCCTGGAACGGCATCACTGGCTTATGAACAGGTGACGAACGAGGCGAAACCCGAGTCTTGATACTCTTATTCTTCCTAATTCTCGTGCCACCTCTGAAACAATTGTAAAACAGCATGATGTGATTTATTCGAATTTAAAAACAGGCGGTTACTGGGAACAGCCAGTTCCAATGCTTCACAATCAACCACGTCAAGAGATGAAGAATTGGTAACTGATTGCTCCAATATAATCTTCTTTATTCTACTGTCAATAGATGAGTCAGTAGTATGTACTTGTTTCTGAAGACACTCCATAGACTGTACTATCTTTTCCAGAATGCTTGAAACAGCCGTGGCCTCGGGTTTGGCCTTTATTTTAGCCACCAACCTTGAAGGAGAAGGATCCATGAAATTTGAGATGTCTGTAAAAAATAGGTTCTTTTCTTTGAGCTTCTCCTTGACCTTCTTCGGAGACTTTCTCAATCTGAATCGTCTTTTAATAACAGAAAGACTGATAGAGTAAAGCTCCAATAAATAACTCACGGTTAGACCAGCGCCAATCCCGTGATTTAATTGATGGAGACCTTACCGCTCTCTAATAAATCTTATATTGATTTTCTTTTCTGAAAGTATGTTAACAAGATACACAAATTCATGCTCAAGTACAACAAGCATGTCAATTCAGTAGCTTATACATGCTACCGGTATAGAAGGAGCAAAAGAGTAGACTATATACACTCTGGGCGCAAGAACCAAAACTGGTAACGCACCTACCACGAAATTAGAAATGATCAATTGAATCATTACTAAGTCACCAAGACCTACAACCAATTATCTTGGGATGCTTCCTGTGCTTGTCCGACATTCCCTGAAGCTCTCTTGACTTTTCTGTCATACCACAGCAAATCCCAAAGTTAATTACAACTTTAAAGGCTGAGAAAAACTTTGAACACCTTTTCGCTTCTACGAGTAGGAAAGGAATGAGTTCTTGGTTACTATCAACAAGGTCATGTGATAGCTATCAGCCAATGAGGTGGCATTACGCTTAATGACCTGCCCAGTGGCTTTGAGTATTGGATTAACCCTCTTCTTGTCGTATTCTGAGATATAGCCTTCAAGCGAATTACTATGGATCTCATCATTAGAGAGTATGGAGATACCTGAACGAGCCTTCAGTCACTCAATAACCACAATACCCGGCAAACATTGGCTGTACAAAATTCATCCTACTCTGCTTCCCTTCAGAGAAGGAAAGAGCAATAGTAATGCAATGAGGTAGGTTGTAATGTAATAACAACTGTTGAATATTTTGAAATTGATATGACTAGAAACTGTTGCTGCCTTAGGAAGCAGCAACTTCCAGTCAAATCCATTTCAGAATATTTAACAGAATAATTTGTATGTCGCAAAGAATTTACTTTTTCAAGGATTTGTCAGTGCAAGGGTTATAGTAACACCGCTTTCCAGTCAAATTATTTGCAGAATATCCCACAGCTTTCTTATATTGTATTAACTGCCTTAAAATAGCTATAGACTGTCAGACTGACACTGGAATTTTAGGGATAAAACCAATAGAATTTAAAACATCATGGATAAAGCTTATTCATGCCTAATGCATGTGGGCAATGTGAAGGAAAATGGAACTGCCAAATGGTGTTGATTGGTAACACCATACAGAAATGGAACTACTATCACAAGCAAAGAAGATACAATGAATTAGAATAACTTAAAGCAACTAAACTGCCTTAATATGCTGCCCAATGGGCACAGTCATTCTGTCTGTATGGGAACCAGTTAGTTATGGCAATGGGCAGAAATGTTCAGATGTGTGAGCAGAGATAAATCTTAGCCTACTTCTGTTCCTTTATACAAGCGGTCCTGTTATCACTATACTTGTTATATAACAGTGATCTACTTACAGCAATATAAAATGCCTGAAATTATTCTGAAACAATTTCACAGGCCACTGGTAGCTGCAGCAAAGAATTTCAGTGAAAATGGTTTCAAAATATGTGGCTGTCATCATTTTGTTACCATAGAAACAATCAGTGAAAATTACACTAGCCAACTGGAAAACATGTTGACTGAGAATCCTTGCTGCTGCTGGCAACTACTTCCAGTCAAATTGTTTTCAAAATAATCAGCAGTATTGCGCCAATAGCAAGCAGTAAATATATAGGTATCAATGCACAAATGGAATACTATTTGCGTGACACTTAAACCCACTGATAGGCGCTTAGATCCCACTTACATCTTTGATTGGTTGCAATATGGGTAAAATGATTGCTCCGATATTCAGATAAATACATGTTTAATGTTTATGTTTAGAAACATTGTTTTAAGTTATTTTGATTCATCTCTGGTATTTTACTGGAGTGAATAGTTTTATTCCCCTATGATGGTACCAATCAACAACATTTCGATGTTACCTTTTCATTTTCTTTAAATTACGGTATATTATGCTGGATATTCAGGTAGCGTTGATTGATACAAATCTTTGAAATTAATGAAATCAACAATTTCGAATCACTAATACTGAAATTTAACCATCTAAGTAATAATAACAATTCTTGTTGTGAAAGATTATTAAATCTATTGTATCGCAACAGTACATATATAATAAT
>CM067365.1:77862075-77899336 GCA_034401795.1 Chaetoderma sp. LZ-2023a
CATGACACGTGTGTTTCAAACATTTGTACAAAGTAGGTAGAGCTTAGCTGGAAATGGATTGTAAAAACATAAATAAATAATTAATTTCCACTACTTTCCACTATTCTTGCATTGGAATGTGAACTACTTGGATTACAGATATGAAGGTGTTTAAACTGAAACCCTGCACTATTGTCGCACACCATCTCTTCACTGCTCCCAAATATGAAGGGGTGGGGTGGGAGCGTTAAACTGAAACCCTGCACTAATGTCGCACACCATCCCTTCACCGATCCCAAATATGAAGGGGTGGGGTGGGGGCGTTAAACTGAAACCCTGCACTATTGTCGCACACCATCCCTTCACCGATCCCAAATATGAAGGGGTGGGTGAGGTGGGGGTTTGGGTGTGTGCGTTAAGCTGAAACCCTGTATTTTTATAGCACACCACTCACTCACCGCTCCCAGCCCACCCTCGCCGCCACTGCAAACAAGAACACCGGAACCAAACACCACCTACCCACACACCCACATTTACGGCCAATTTAATAGTTGATATACTGTCAATTCAATTCAATTCAATTTCTGAAATGAGTATGATTTTCCAAAATTTCTACAAAAAATCCCCCGCCGCCACTCCCAGGCTGGTGGGAAGAGAATTTTGGAGCGATGGGTGCATCCATGTCAGAGGGGGGGGGGGGGGGGGGTAGGGTGGGATGGATACACTTTAATAGCCTGTGCAGTGGCCTTATGAAGTGTACATTTACAGGCCAAGAGTAGAATATTTTTTCAATTTGACCTTTGGAATGACTTCAGAGCCAGTAATTCCAGTGGTAAATTTTCAAAAGACTCCTCCTGGCCTGTAAATGTACACTTCATAAGACCACTGCACATGCTAGTTTGCACTGGATTGACATTATAGGGTGTCCATCCCACCCTGTCCCTCCGCCATGGATGCAAAATTCTCTGAAAATTAATATATTCTATGAGAAATTTGATTTAAAAGTTTTCGTTGTTAAAAGGGTTAAGGCAGAGCATAATATAAATGTCCCCTCACTATCAGCAAACATATGGGGGTGGGGTGGGGTGGGTGGGTGGGAGGAATGTAAACATTGATTCACTTCACTATCAGCAAACATGGGGTGGGTGGCAGGAATGTAAACATTGATTCACTTCACTATCAGCAAACATGGGGTGGGTGGCAGGAATGTAAACATTGATTCGAAATCCACAATGATATGAGTATTAACTCACATAATAAATTCGGATGATTTCCTCCAAATTTGACGTTCTGCACCCCCTCCACCCCACCACCTCACCCCCCATAGAATTCGTACAACAACATTTGGTTCGTCCCCAATTATGCGTTCGTGACGAACTTATTTACGTCATTCATGACGTCATTGATTATGACGTGATTCCGCATGTCACACAGTTGAATATGCCGTCATATGATGGATGGATAAACTGGAATGGTCCATGACTGTCAGAAGATATTTACTGACGGGACATTTTCTTATTACCATCTCTTAGTTCATCGGAGAGAGGTCCGAAAAACTCTTTACCAACTAGGCTCTTACCACTGCTTGCCTTCCGCAATGACTTACTAGCTGCAGTGGCCCAGTGGGTGAATATACGTCTTTACCTTCCTAAGAGATTACACGTTATCAGCAACTAGCTACGCTGCTATTGGTCAAGTATGTGATGCAGTCTAACTGCATGTAAGGATAAGATTGTGTTAGAATAATAGGCCGGACAGTCTGTCAGAGGCAGAGTTTTTTAATTTACAACTAGAATGCACAATCGATTTGATTTGATTTGATTTAAACATATTTTATTGTAACAATTGCACAATGGGATCGGGCACAAGTTCTTACAACTTAGATTTGCCCTCTCCCTACAGAATTATTATAAGCATCCAATGATTGAGAACACTAAAACGAGGTGAGAGAGAAACAATAAATTAAGAGGTGTGTGTGTGCGTGCGTGCGTGCGTGCGTGCGTGCGTGCGTGCGTGCGTGCGTGCGTGCGTGCGTGCGTGCGGGAGGGAGGGAGGGAGGGAGGGAGAGAGAGAGAGAGAGGAGAGAGAGAGAGAGAGAGAGAGAGAGAGAGAGAGAGAGATGTAGGGGAGAAAAACGATGTAAACAGATTTAAAAAGAATAGGAAAGAAAAGAACAGCTCCTTCAAACACTTTCATTGTCGGATAGCAGTTAGCCATTAATATAAAAGATTAAACAATACGAATAATTGAAGTAACAGACCATATTCATGGTTATTCCATACCGTCGTCATTTACCCCCATTTACCCACCCCAACCCTTCCCCTCAACTCCCACCATTCTTTCACCAGGTCTTCTCTTCTCGTTTCTTACACGAAACAAAACGAAACAGAAACGAGAAATGAGACCCAGTCACCTCCAATCCCGCCCACCCCACACATTCACAATGGCTCCACTCCTGTGTATTTAGGTAAATCTGAACTTTTAACAAGCGTGCCATCCCAAATCTCCATGCCTTTTCCAATTTTGTCCTTCCACCACCCACCCCTATCCCACCCCATCACACATAACACATCCCAACAACACCCTGGGTGGGGGCGCTTTGTAAATATCGCATCATAATTCAGAATCATATGAGTAACTCAATTCACCTTTCCAGAGTAGCCACCCATCATATGACGTCACAATGAACTGCGTGGTGTGTACAATGACATCATAATGAATGACGTCATGAATGACTTCGATAAGTACGGCACGAACGCATATTTGATGACGGTCTATGGGCTGTTGTACACATTGTTTGCTTTTACTATTTAATAAATATTCTGTTGAATATTTTGAACCTAATTTGACTGGGCGCTGTTGCTGCATATGGCGGCAACAGCACCCAGTCTAATTAGTTACAAAATATTCAACAGCTTCCCTGTATGGTTTTCAGGAAATTGATAGCTAGGGCATTCGGGGATCGATCAATCCAAACACGGCGAGGTGTGGGTGGAGCTTAGCTAGTGATGGGCGGGGCATAGCTAAAAATGGAGAGGTCCATTACCAATTTTGGTAGAATTCACCACCCCCATCCCTCTCCCACCCCACCCACATAATGCCACTCCATCACCCAAGTGGAGGAGCATAATGTAAACACTGGCTCGCAATCCACAATGATATGGGTTACTAACAAACCAAATTTGGTTGAAGTCCAACCACTTTGACTTTCTGCCCCATCGACACTCCGCCCCCTACACCTCGGGGCGGAGCCTAATGTAAATTGTGTCATGCAGTGCCCAATTATTTGGGTAATTGACAACAAGTTTGATTGAATTCCACCAAACGGTTTCGGAGGATATAGGTGGATGGGTAGATGGATGGACTGACTGTCACTGACAGATGGACACACGGACACGATGGCCAGATCGATGGATATATGGATGGATAAAAGGACAGACTCCCAGATGGACGGATGGATGGACAGACGGACAGATGGATGGACGAATGGATGTATGGAGTGGCGGGTGGGTGTGTGGGCTGGCGGACGGAAACATGGTGGGATGGACTGATGGACACCATGTTTCCGTCCGCCAGCCCACACACCCACCCGCCACTCCGTACATCTATCTGGTGGATTAGCATTGACGGCTTCTCGCGTTTTCAACCATCTAAATATGTACATGAATAGTGCGCCTATACTATCCATACATGCCGGATAACATGCTATCGGAACTCTAACTAATACTATGCCTATCGAAGGAATGTGCAAGCCATCTTAACCCTGTCAAACATTGAGCGAGTAGCTAAGTGTTAAGGCTTTCAGTGCAATGGGCTAGCCAAGCATAGAATGGTTCTCAAACATAGCATGCGAGCGATGCATTCTAATTACATATCTCTCATCCATCAAAATTTTTCATTATATGACGACTTACCTTTTTTCACCATCTCAACCTGATTCTCTAAGAATCGTGGTCGTTCCTTGCAAGACAGGTCACGTGTGGAATTATATACAGTCGCTTGCAATGCATCTAGTCGCTCCTCTAATAGTGTTTGGTTTCGTTTCTCATGAGATAATTCGTCTTCTATTTGTGTTCGTCGCTGCTTTTCGTATGACATGCCCCGCTTAGCGTCATGAATAATCTCCTGCAATATACCGACTCGGTCCTCTAATAACATGTGTCCTTTTGTCCCATCGAGCAGTTGGTCCTGAAATAGGGACTGTCTGAATGTCGAATTATGTAGAGTCTTTTGTAATTCATCCAGTCGCTCGTCTAATAGTGTTCGTTTTTGTTTCTCATCTGACAATTGGTCCCGTAATAATGTTCGTTTTTGTTTCTCATCTGACAGTTGGTCCTGGAATAGGGACTGCCCATGTGTCAAATTATGTAGAGTCTTTTGCAATGTATACAGTTGCTCCTCTAATAGTGCTCGTTTTTGTTTTTCATCTGCCACTCGATCCTCTAATAGTGCTCGTTTTTGTTTTTCATCTGCCACTAGATCCTCTAATAGTGTTCGTCTTTTTCTCTCGTAAGCCATGTCATTCACAACGTTCAGTATATTGGTTTGGAATGACAGTACTGATGATTGCAAAGTTGCGAATCTTATTTCCCACCTTGTAGATATGTCTCCTTTCAGTTCCTTGGCAGAAATGGCCGTCACTCCATAAGTCAACGTGTAGCACGCGATAATGAGAATAATAGAAAATTGAAGAGCAGACATGTTGTCACAGATAAAATTAGCTAAATAATTCACGCTGTTGTACCGTAATAACGACAAGGCAAAATTATCGTATGCTGTGATTGCAATCGTGCAAGATGGTACTTATATAGGACAGATCGAGGAAAGTAGAACCGAATTCATTCTGAAGGCAGAAGACCCAGATTTAGTTCAAGCCGCTTAAATAAGAAACGTGTTTAATAATTTGAGTACAATTGACTGGAATGTGTTGCTGCGTGAGACAGCAACGTCTTTCAGATACATTGATTTTTATAAACGGTGTAAGGTTAGATTTAGGGTGCAGTAAATAACGTCACCGTGTGTATGGAGTAGCATAGGGTGTGTTGAGTATTAGTCAACCAGAATGCGTGATATTAATTTGCCCATAACCACCCTCTTCTGAACCAAGAAGGATGTAGGATATTAATACCTCAACCAACACAAGTCAGGAGGCACAAATCCTTTACAATGCCTATGGCAGCAACAGCTTCCAGTTAAATTAGTTTCAAAATATTCAACAGCCTCCCTGTAATGCTGTCTTGAAAGCGAGACCCAATAATTTCCAGTACAAGGACAACGTCTTACGGAATATGACTTAGTCCTATAATGCCTAAATTCGTTCAAGAAAATCTGAATATTTGCTTGTCGAATGTCTATTTGCAGAGTTGCCACTGGAATGGCAGTTAGCAAGCCAGGCATTTCAGTGGTAAATTGTCAAAAATATTCTTCTCTTGGTCTACAAATGGGTATTCCTAAAGACAACTACGGTTTTGGATGGCTTCGTCATGAAAGGGTTAACCCATACACATGTTCGCTCTTACATATCTATAGCAGAATTCAGCCTAATAGCGGAGAGATCCGTTAACCTATGACCTTGTTTATGCCATCGTTCAGGAATATGATCTGTTGATGCATAATTGTGCGTCCTTGTTTGCTGGCTAGATGCATTGAGTAACGTTTTGAATACATTATTGAAATACAAGGGGGTTGCATTAGAGGCTATGTAACTAGTGTCTTTGAAATGCGATAGAAAATTTAATTCCAGTGGTATATTTTCAAAAGTAGTCTTCACTTGGCCTGCAAATGGACATTCAATAAGCAAATATTTTGATTGTGTGACAAGATTTAGTCACTAAAGGGCTCACTCAAGGTTAAAAATCAAAGTTCAAGGACGTCGTGTTATGGAAGAACAGGTCGATACAGCGAACACATGGATGGTACGTGACGCGAATAACTTTGATTAATTCAACAAACATGCGCCATATGACCTTCAGTTTCAGTTTCAGTTTCACGTCTATTACACTCAGGCTACCTAGGCAGCATATGAGGGTACATATTTATAACAATTATTATGGCGAGTAAAGTGACAAAATATACAGTGATTATCACGAGGTTAATATATAAATACTAATTACATTAATAACAGCGATAATAGACTCAGATTTGTATATACATATTTCGATTCTGTTATGGAGAGCGTCTGCGGACTGGGAGAGGATTATCTCCAGGAATTTCTAGTCAGGGAGTTCAGAGATCGATCGATCCCAACATGATCGAGGTGTGGGTGGAGGTTAGCTAGAGATAGGTGGGGCATAGCTAAAAATGGAAAGATCCATTAGTACACTGGGGGCAATCAGATATTCCGTTGTAATCGCTTAATAGACCGTCAAGTTGTACGAACTGTATGTCTTTACTATTTAAAAAACATTATGTAGAATACTTTGAAAGTAAATTGACTGGGCATTGTTGCCGCCATAAGCAGGAACATCGCCCAGTCAAATTAGTTTCAAAATATTCAACAGCTTACCTGCATAGTTTTCTTGAAATTGCTAGTCACCCGATATTAAAAATTAGTGTATTCACTAACACAGTTTCAACAAGTTTCAAGTTTATTGAAGTAGGCCTACTCCCGGGTAACTATAACAATGTGCACGTTCCAATGATGAAAAAACCCCATAATGACGAGTGGGCATACACGAGCTTAACATTCACCCAAGGCACTATTGGAAACAGCTGGGCTAGTGGAAGTACATTGGTTATGGTGGCAATTTTAATTGAAAACTGAAAGAACCATCACCTATACCCCTTCCAAACCATGAGTCAACTTAGGCTGGATTTTCCCAATATTGTATGACCGTTTGAGGCACGTTAAAAATGTAATCGGTAGTTATTAACGAACTCGATTGAAAATTGATTCGTTGAACTTTGTATGACTCTGATGATCGCTACACACAGATTGTCCTTATGTGACAGATTGACCCTTATACATTGTCATGGCTAAAAAGATCTGATGTTCAGAAGTTAATGATCAATCCATTAGACTAACTGGGTCGTCTTCCACAATCGCTCAACAATTGACTTTACATGATAGATTGACCATTTAGAATTACTCTCGCATGATTGAATGAGTTCCCAGAGTCAGGAAAAGACGAGTCCAGACATATACCCTATCAATCATCGTTATGCAATACATTAACCATTGCGCATTGTACTCTCTCAAAGAGATCGGCACATAATTACCCTCATTAACCCTTGTCAAGCATCCTTACACTAATTACCCGTAAGCTCACCCCATTGGATGCCAGGAGACACGCGATTTAACGAGGGGGTGGGGCGTCGTGATTGAATGATGTCCCAGGAAAAGACGAGTCCAACATGTGACCTGTCAATCATTCATACGCTATGAATTAACCTTTGCCAATCATTATGCTAATTACCCCTAAGCTCACCTCATTGAATGCCAGGAGACACATGATTTAACGTGGGGGCTGGGCTTATGGACACCCTCAACATCTAACATCCAATCAAATCAGTGGAGATATGGGGGCACGTCAAAGGAAACCGACACAAAAGGCAGCGGAGATCAAAGCAAAAAGGTGTCAAAATAACAAAGGAGAGAACAAAGGAAAGAACAGGAGAAAAATGTATGAAGATCCGGCCCCCTATCCTCGCTCCTTTACTCACTGGAACTTTTATCAGATGCCGATTGCCATTTCAAGGAACTATGACAACATCAACTGAGCAAAGCTCCGGAACGGACTATACATGGTGGCTGTATTGACGACGAGCTGCGGCTAGTCAGATGCTATTGGCAAATACCAAGTTGAAACTACGGGTACAAATGTGGAGTCTGTAGCGTTTGAGACTTCCATTGGTTCTCGATTGCCTCTCTCTCTGGTGATGTTGACATGGTTCCTATAATATTCATAACAGACACAGTACGATGGTTATTCTACTGACTATATTGCTATATAATCTACACACGATGTGCAATATCCACACTGACTGACCCCTGTATAAGATATATCAGATGTATGTATATATTCCATTTCACTACGGGTATATGTTCCATTATGGTATGATTATTTATTTACACATGCGTAATACGACGCGTAATCCATGTGTAATTATTCTGATTGATAGTACTCCAGTCTGTTTGGTGGACGTCTGTCTCGTGGCGGATATCGATCTGCACGCGGTGGTGGGCCATCGGGCATTTCATCTGGCTCTGGTCTAGGCAGATATAGGTCGTCATTGAAATCAACGTATGTCGTCCAGTTGTGCGTCCCTGGGCGTATTTTCTTCACATGCGATTTGTTTCTGGCGCATGTATTTCCTCTATTGTCTTATAGAATTAGCATAGATCCTTTCTTACGAACAACAGTTTTGGGTTCAGGCCCAATCGGAGTCGAGAGTTTGTTTTGTTTCTTCTGCTTTACAAGAACTACATCGTTTTCTTTTATCGCCGATTCTTTCGCGCCAGTACGCGTGCCCGAGTTAGTTTTCATCTTGGCTTTGGCAGCGGCATCCCTCTTGCGAAGTTTATTATCGTTTATGTGTGTGCTGATTTGTGGAATTTTGGTTTTGATTGTTCTGCCGAATAACAGTTCTGTTGGAGAAATATTTGTTGTCGAATGAGGCGTCACGCGGTTATTTAGTAGGAATTGCTGAATTTCCGTTTTCCAATTTTTTCCTTCATAATTTGCTGTGCGAATAGCTTTGCCTAAAGTGCGCATGAAACGTTCCGCTTCAGAGTTTGCTTTTGGCCAGTATACCATTATTTTACAGTGTTTGAAACCTTTGTCATTTGCATATTGCGTGAACTGAGTGCTGCTAAATGGAAGCCCGTTGTCAGACTTCAATTCGTCCACGATTCCATGTGTGGCGAATATCCTGTCCAGTTTCATTATTACCGTGTCAGCTGACGTAGATCTGATTATCTCTACCTCTGGGTATCTCGAGTAGTTGTCGATTACCACTAGTACGTATTCACCTGACGGGAAAGGGCCACAGAAATCGGCACTAACGCGGCTCCAAGGCTTTGATGGCAACTCCGTCATCACCAAAGGTTCCGTCTTACTTGCGGTTCCATTCGCCTGACACGGAATGCATGCGCTGATCAACGACTGTTACACTTTACATACAATTTTGATTGTTTTCAAACACTGAGACTTCGAAAACTTTCTGTTACTTATTAACTTTTTAAAACTCATTTAACTTAACTTTCACCCATAACGTTTGCCTGCCACTTTATAAAGCACTTTTTTACCTCGTCCCCAGATATAATATTCATAACGGACACAGTACGATGATTATTCTACTGACTATTTCGCTATATAATCTACACACGATGTGCAATGTAAGAATGGCGGTTACAGACTAACTCATCGCAGTGCTAGTGACCCTATTGGGGGGGGGGGGTGGGTGGGTGGGGGAGAGCTGGTGGCTGGATGGGTAAGGTGTCTACGTTGGTGGCGTGGCTGTATCAGGTGTAGAAGGACATTAATGTTACTCTGTTATCGACTCGTTCCTGGATATAGTTTCACACAATATATCACTGGCGAGGTCACGTTCTAGGATACTACAGTTCCTTACTGCTTCACTCTACTAAACCCACTAGTATCTACACTTGACCTCCCGCTAGAGAAGAGGTATGCAGACGATATAGACCTCATAGATGAGGAAAAGAAACCTATCGATAACATTCTCCCTATAGCTGCCGAACAATTCAAGAATTTGAATCCCTTAAAAAACGAATCCAAGACACACTTTACCAATGTACACCAGATATATCAGATGAAGAGACAAATGAATTCAGTGAAAAGGCATCGCTGCTGACGATGATGATGACACTGACGATGACGACGATAACGATTACGACGACGATGATGGTGATGACGATGATTTACTGTGCTCTACATCTGAACAAGCGAAACCCTCTATCAGCTACACTGCGGGGGTCGTGGCATCGCATCATTCATTTATGTGGTGTCGGATAGATATATGTGAGTGAACTCTGCATTGGGTATTTTCAAGAAAAGGTGTGCAGCCTTGAACTGTATTATAGCTACTGGAAATAATACATCAAGAAGATCGTCTTCTTCGTTTATAGACTCAACATAATCTGCACGCCACAGTGGGGGACCTATCCTTGAGATTAGAGGGTTTCGCCCTGTGGAGAATTCACCTTTCCAGAGTACCCACCCATCATATGACGTCATAATGAACTACATGATGTGTATAATGACATCATAATGAATGACGTCGATAAGTACGTCACGAACGCATATTTGAAGACGGTCTATGCGTTGTTGTGTAAATTGTTTGCTTTTACTATTTATTAAATATTCTGTTGAATATTTTGAAACTAATTTGACTGGGCGCTGTTGCTGCCATAGGCAGCAACAGCGCCCAGTCAAATTAGTTTCAAAATATTCAACAGCTCCCCTGTGTAGTTTTCAGGAAATTGATCCATTCTAGAACCTATGATAGAGCTGTGGTGAGATAGCAGGTGAAGCGCACCGGTCATAAACAAACACCTTCTGGTGATCCAATTGATTTCTCAAATCGCCGAAAGCGTAAATTTGATGCGAACAGTTTGTTTTGTGTTTGCCAATAAGTGTTTCATCAGGCAGGCATAGATCGTCATCATCGTAGCTAGCTTTATTTATATATTTAAGGATTCGTGGTCGCTTGATGGTATCAAATGCATGTAATATGCCCCTCTTATAGAAGACCAAATGCTTTGATAATAATACTGATATCAGCATTCCTTGTGTCCAGGTTATATATGTAAATTTGCCAAATCTTATCTTTGATACGAGATATCATGTTACATTAACACATTTAATAAAATTTTCTGGATGTTGTATAAAATCACGATGGGTCTCAGGTTGGAAAGGGGTCTAGGTGTTTTTTAAGGTTTTGGGAGTGCATGTGTGTACGTTATTCTACAGCATCGATAGGGAAGTGTGGTTCAAAGGCAGAGTTGGTGATGTGTGCGATATCTGTCCAGATGATATTATGTGCATGTTCAAGGGATTCGTTATTAATGCGATCAGGCCATTCGTTACAGATGTTAAAGCTGTTTTAGTTTCTGCATCTACTGTGGGCTTTTACAAGGGCCGCGGCTGGTCTGTAAATGTGGCTACTGGTTCGTTTTCTGTGTCATTGAACTGATCGTTGAACCATTCCCTGATTGTTTCAGCCTTTCCCTGTTCAGAGCCCATGAAGTGACCATCAGAGTTATGTACAGCATGTGGTTGTTGTGGAGTGCTGATTTTTAATACTTTGCTTGCTTTGAACATTTTTCGACAATTATCAACGGACGAAATCTATCTTACCAGGTCATCTGCTCGTTCGATGGCGAGTTCTTTCAATCGTTCACTAATTTGGCGTATGACCTTATTGAGATCATGTCTTAGTTCAGTTTGGTGTTCATTTCGATTGCATCGATATATGCGTAGTAGCCGTGTTTACTTTTGTTCGGACAGCTTTGTAACAAGTGGGTCATCAATATAGGATTTCCTTTGGTTGGTATTCTATGCTACATTGATGTTTTAGCAGCTAATCGTGTCCTCACACATTTTAGGACTTAGCGTAGGGCTTCGTTTAGCATACATAGTCTGAACGAGTACATTGAAAGCTCTTAGAAAAAATAGTTTACTAGATTTATGTTGATAGGGAATAGAACTCAGAACTGGCGGAAGCGCTTAACATCACAGCCCATTCACGCTTCCACCATGCTGGCAATGCCGTAGGACAGAATTCTATTTTGCCGGTGAGGCTCTCACGACTGTGGGTTTCTGACACACAGTGTGATTCTGTGGTGGCTGAATTTGACTGCAATTGTAACTTGCTAACGAGGTAGTGATTTATGTAGAAAGAGGGTCACACAGTACCTCGGATGTGCACATATCACAGAGACCACGCATCTTATAGCCACTATACTGGTTACACGAGTATTCATGGCATTAAAGTATATTAGCATGAGCGCGGAATCGAACCCACAACTGGCGGCAGCGTCCAGTAGCTAACAAACGCTTCCACAACATTAACATATATGTTGGAAGGGGCTGGGGTGGGGTGTAAAAATAGTACATCCAGGCCCAGCATTTCGCAGCCACTACTTTGGAAAATTCGCTGACTTTGTTCTAGAGATATAATCTTGGAGCATTATACATTATTCATCTTTATGGTAGTGTCTCATACATACAGCTACATCAAACTTGGCATTGGTGGATTCCAGTTTATACATCAATCACATGACGTCATAATCAACTATGTTACATTTAGGATAATGTCATACTCAATGACGCCATGAATAACGTAGATAAGTTCGTTACGAACGCTTAATTGATGACAGACTAAGGCGTTGTTATAAGAATTGTATGTCTTTATTATTTAATAAACATATGCAGCAACAACACCTGCCAAATTAGTTTCGAAATATGCAACAGCTTACCTGTGTAGTTTTCTGGTAATTGAGATTCAGAGAATACAGGGATCGATCCCAACACGAGCAAAGCGTGTGTGGAGCTTAGCTAGAGATGGGTGGGACATAGCTAAACCTGGACTCCTCCGTTTGCCAGCCGCCTAGACATAGCATTACAATGTCACGTCATTCAAGACAATGGAATAAGGTCCGGTAATGTAATCAGCCAGGTTGTTAGGGACATAAAATAAAGAAATACCAGGCCTAATTGTAACAGGATATTAATAACCGAAGTAAATTAACCAGATACAAAGTCAATAATAGCTCTCTTAATGACAATGGCATAAGATACAACTAATATAAATACTCTACTCTGGCAATATCATAGTATCATATTAGTTCCGGCCGGAACTTAAACAAAAGGATCCATTTCCGATTATGAACTGCATGGGGGGTGTCGTGTTACATTATTGCGTTATTTGAATATTCCGATAAGCGTCCTCCCATAATAACCATACATATGAAACTGAGAGAGATTTCTCTTCTGAATTATAACTAATACCAAAGAAATGCACATAATTTGCGTGAAACTAACGGCGACTCTAACCCCTCGTGTGTCAACAGCGCCTCAAAGCGCTCAAAATGCTGCTTATATCAATTAACCCACCATTGGCCAAAGTCACGAGATCACTATTTTTTGTGTGTAAATATACCATTTGAATTTACTAATATTTACAAAAAATACCTTTCTGTTGTCCTGTAAATTAATATTTCTTGTGACCACGGCAGAGGTCGTGTGTTTGACCGGCTTGAGTTAGTGACCAGGAAAATATAAATGTTTGCTCAGACAGTGTCCGTTTGCAGGACAAAAGAAGACTGTTTTTGAAAATTTACGACTGGAATGACTGGCTCGGTTACCGAGCCAGTCATTCCAGTAGGAAATTTTCAGAAATGGTCTACTCCTGGCCTGCATATGGACATTTCTCAAGACTAATACAATGGCTGGTTGTGGCATTTTCGCGAACTTGACCAATAAAGGGTTAAATTGACACAACAATGGTTAATAGAATGTGGACAATCACATATGACTATAAAGGGTTAACAAAATACATTGCTGATGTTTAAAAATTGATCAAAAATAGCCATGCTAATTCTAATTTTAAAATTACTAATCACATTAGTAAGAAAATCAAAGATATATTTGTTCTAACTCGCAAGCGAATGATGTAATAACATATTACAATCTGAATTTTAAAATTGCTAAAACTAAAATTAAAAAATTATTTATGCTAACTATCATGTATCTAATAAAATTCAGTTAGAATAAATAAGGTTTTAGTTTTTTCCGAAATACACTCAATGACGGAACAGTGTGCAAGTCACTTTGTATGGCATTCCACAGATCTGTTTCAAAATAACTCTAATTTAGTTTTTGGTACCACCAGGTGATCTTTATCTGAGGGTATGTGTGCGCTTGTACGCGTGTCTTGTTACGCGTATGCAATATACATGACGAAGATGATGCCTGCCAGATAGCGGTCTTGTGATTGGAGGAGAGTGTGTTGGCGGGTTAGGGTAGCTTGGCTCGAAAAGTTGAACAATATTTTGTTGCCACCAGGGGCAAGTATGCCATTCAGATTAGGTTGCCCGACTGTACTTCCAGGTTGCCCCATTTCTGTAAATTGTGTTGAAAATATGTTTTGTTGTAAGCTATGCTGACTATAATAGCCTTGCAAATACCAACTCAAGCATTATAGTAACCCTTTATCCCTCATAGCATTCAAAACGGCTTCTGTAGTAGTCTTGAGATATATCCATTCGCAGACCAAGAGAAGACTGTTTTTGAAATTTTACCACTGGAATGACTGGCTCGATAACCGAGCCAGTCATTCCAGCGGTAAATTTTCAAAAAGAGTATTCTCTTGGTCTGCAAATGTACATTTTCTATGAGAAAATTGGAATTTTCTTGAGCAGATTTGAGTGTCAAATGGTTAAGACTAAATAAGACCATGATTACATATACAGGCCCTGAAAATAACAGATTATCTAGGTTGTCCCCCATGCGTTACAATTTGGTTGCCCTGCAGTAAAAAGTGGTTGGCCCGGGTCGCAGGAACGCCAGGTTGGAGCTGTGGTAGGGGATTGTTAATGCTAGAGTGGCACATCCCTAACGCCAAAGAAAGGTTAACTATTAAACCCTTAGCACTACAGATTCTCAATAGATTGATCCGATCTGTTACTCAAGTATCTGTCGTCATAATCAATGGAGGAATCCAGTCTTAGCTATTCTCCTCCCATCTCTACCTAAGCTCCTCCGACAGCTCACTCGTGCTGGGATCGATCGATAAGCGATCTTCTTGACAACCAATTTCCAGAAAATTATACAGGTAAGCTGATTAATATTTTGAAACTATTTGACGGGGTGATGTTGCAGCCTATGGCAGCAACAGCGCCCATAAATTGATACTCACCTAGTTCAGGAATCGATCGATCCCAACACGGACGAAGAGTGGGTGGAGCTTAAGTATAGATGGGCGGGGTATATCTAAAATAGGAACGGTCCTTTGATTATATCATTTGTCTTTGTCCACCACCTAGAGCTCACTTCATAGAGCAGGTAGTTGTTAGACGCAATGGTCGGACACAATCTGTCACTCAGGGATATGATGACATGATCAATTACGTCACTCGTTAGCTGACGTCACGGACCTATCTCCGCCATGAAAGTCTAAAAGTCAGTCACGAAAGTGTACGGATTGTATGTTCTTGGTGAAATTGATGAATTAGTTAACTCCTCTTGTGTCAATAGCGTCTCAAAGCGCTCAAAATACTACTTGATATATCAATTAAACATTTTGATGGTCAATATTTTTCACGGTATTTTAATTTTAGAAGACTATTAATGTAAATTTGCCACAGCATATTTTTCGCTGGCTTAACTATTAGAGGGGTAATGGTAAAGAAAATCAAAGATTTTACTTATCCATTGTCTATCTGTAGGCTGAGCGAAGAGAATTTTTGAAAATTTACAACTAGAATGTCTGCCTCGGTTACCGAGCCGGCCATTCTAGTGGTCAATATTAAGAAAAAATACTCTTCTCTAGGCCTTTCAAATAGCCATGTCTAAGACCACTGCAGAGTTGTTTTTGGTCAGTTTGACCAGTAAAGGGTTAAGTTGACACAAAAGGGGTTAAAGTCCGTACGACAACACAATTTTAATAACCATTTATACAATATGGTTGAAATACAATCAAAATCCGTCTCACACATATAAATTGTACGAGCAGACAGTAAGAAATAAGCAAGAAATGCAAATTTAAATATGCGCAAAACGGGAATTCTGATTTTAACTTTTTCAATTCCGACAATCAATAAGTCACTTATATCTACGTCACCCTAGTTACGGCTACTATAGCCCTGCATAGAAATCAATAGCGAACAAGGCAGATATCAAAAGCGGTGTCGCCGAAATTACCTTTAATACACGCGATATTTGTGATTGGTTCTAGTACAGGTATTCCTGCTGAATACGTTCGTACATGTTTGTTTATTATTGTGCATACCGATATCCTCTAAATTGGTTATCAAAGAGGTGTGTGTAAAATCCCGAAAATTGTGTTACTTTTCATCAACATGATGGTAAAAGGGAGATAAATGTCATCTTATAATAGCAGACTAAGCAAATAAATTAGCGTGATTATATCCCATACAGGTAGTCAATTTTGAGTTGGGAATCGATCAGCGTGTTGGTGGCAGGCTGTCAGATATTGACCAAAATCAGTTTTTGTTATTACCTGAGAACGTTTTAAATGAATCGGTGTGTATTTTATGAAATGGTGACGCATGTGTGATCTATTTAGTTAATGTTATATCAGTCATGTCATGGACACTTTAAACATCTTACTGAATATTTTAAAAGTATGTGAGCTGATGCTGGCATATGCCAACAGCTTATTTCTGTGATATACCTTTCCACTTTATCCATCCATCCATCATATGACGCCATAGCTACGTGATGGGTAGAATGACATCATAATTAATGACGTAATTATGACGTCATGAAAAACGTTGATAAGTACGTCACGAACACATAATGGACCTTTCTAATTCTAGCTATGCCCCGCCCATCACTGGCTAAGCTCCACCCACACATCACTGTGTTGGTATTGATCGATCCCCAAATGCCATAGCTATCAATTTCCTGAAAACTATAAAGGGAAGCTGTTAAATATTTTGTAACTAATTTGACTGGGTGCTGGTGCTGCCTATGGCAGCAATAGCGCCCAGTCAAATTAGTTTCAAAATATTCAACAGAATATTTATTAAATAGTAAAAGCAAACAATGTGTACAACACCGCATAGACCGTCTTCAAATATGCGTTCATGACGTACTTATCGACGTCATTTATGACGTCATTCATTATGATGTCATTCTACACATCACGCAGTTCATTATGACGTCATATTATGGGTGTGTACTCTGGAAAGGTGAATTGAAGACGGACTATGCGTTGTTGTACGAATTGTATGGCTTTACTATTTAATAAAGATTCTGTTGACTATTTTGAAACTAATTTGACTGGGCGCTGTTGCTGCCAACGGCACCCAGTTAAATTGGTTTCAAAATATTTAACAACTTTTCTGTATAGTTTTCTGGAAATTAATAGTTCAGGCATCGATGGATCCCAACGCGAGCGAGGTGTGGGTGGCGATTAGCTCGAGGTGGGCGGGGCATAGCTAAAAATGGAAAGGTTCATTGCCTTGAAATGGGGATTCAGGGAATTAAGGGATTCCAGCACACGTACATAGTGGGCGGAGCTTAGCTATAAATCAGCATGGAATAGCTAGAAATCAGCATGGAATAGCTAGAAATCAGCATGGAATAGCTAGAAATCAGCATGGAATAGCTAGAAATCAGCATGGAATAGCTAGAAATGGGCTCCTCCATTTCAGGGCAACTATCCAGGAAAGATGTTGAACTTTTTCAATCTAATTGTAACCCCTCTTGTGTCAACAGCGCCTCAAAGGGCTCAACATACTACTTGATATATCAATTAAACATCTTGATGGTCAATATTTTTCAAGATATTTTAATTTTAGAAGACTATGTTTGCAAACTTACCACTGAATTTTTTTGCACTTAGCCAGTGTTTATCTGTAGGCAAAGTATACACCTGTGCAAAAGTTAAGCACCAGCAAAAACAATAGAACGTAGAAACATGATGGTACAACTAGGCTGCCATACTTTTTGTCCCCGCGTTAGCTGACATAATTCCAAGTACGAAATGCACATGCATGCATGACTTCACGCCGCTTGATGTCCGTGCGTGGCGGGAAACAGCACACGTGTTCAGTTATGTAAAAGTCCAGTTTGAGGTGTAGAACATTACATACAGATTTAGGCGACAAGATTAGGAATTTTGTGTTCATGACCGTGGTTTATTTGTACAGAGAGAATTAGCTCTTGATTGTGAACCGCTATGGCAAGACGAAGGTTAAGTGATCGTGTGAAATGGCAAATCATAGGCATGCATACCACTGGTATGTCATGCAGAGAGATTGGCAGACAGCTGAACATTAACCATACTGTAATCAGTCGTTTGATTGCAAAACATGGGCAAACTAACGAGGTGAAGGACAGGCCTAGATCTGGAAGACCGAAGAAGACTACTGCCCGTGATGATCGAGCCCTAGTACGCCTTGTTAGGAGATCTCCATTCACCAACAACAGAGTGCTCAGCCAGCAATGGGAAACGCGCAATAGAGTGTCAATGTCTACCGCCAAAATGAGACTGTATGCTGCTGGCATGAAAGCTAGGAGACCTGTCAGACGTCCTCTCCTCACTGCACACCACAAAGAGGAGCGTCTGAGGTGGTGCAACGAAAGAAGACACTGGAACATGAGATCCTGGAGACGGGTACACTGGTCCGATGAAAGTCGGTTCCTGCTTCATGCCACAGATGGTCGAACTCGTGTATGGAGGTCCAGACGCACGGCGTACGACCAACGTAATATCATAGAAGAAGTTCCATTTGGTGGAGGTTCCGTTAGGATATGGGGGTGCATCTCATTTGATTGTAAGCTGGATCTGTTGACTGTACCTGGAACACTAAATGGACAAAGATATCAAGATTCCATACTGGATAGAGTTGTGGTCCCTCATTTTGTAAATCATGCACCTGGAACCCACCCTATATTCAGGGATGACGACGCCCGACCACATCGTGCTAGAGCTGTGCATGAATACCTCCGCCAGAATGCCATGGAAACCCTACCATGGCCAGCAAGGAGCCCTGACATGAACCGTATTGAGCATATCTGGGACATTCTGGGAAACATGGTGAGAAGGAGGGATCCTCCTGTGCAGAACCTACAGGAATTAACAGACGCACTCCATCTTGAATGGCAACGAATACCACAATGGCGTATCAGTCGGTTGGTGACCAGCATGAGACGTCGTGTCCAGGCCGTCATCCAGGCACAAGGTGGATATACCCGGTATTAATAATGACAGTCTCAAACTCGTGCACAGATGTTAAACTTCGTTTTCAGACACCATTAATGACAATCTAGCCACGTGTGTCAACTGTAGGGCAATAGTTGTCAGTTGTGTCAACGTAACCATATTCAGGCCTCGTTTTCAAGTTCAAACAAAAACATACAGTGTTTCCCCACCATCATAATCAGCATTCCTCTAGTTGCATTATTACCTCTTGCACTAAGATGGATGGGTACATAAATGTTTATGCTATTGCTTTCTTCATAGCACATGAATATACCCTCGCATGTGCGTAAAAATAGGGTGGTGCTTAACCTTTGCACAGGTGTATAGTTTTGACTATAAGGCCGGCTTTCCATGCGAGCTTTTACGCTCGCGTGTTCTCGCACGCTTTTCTGCTCGCGGGTTTGTCTATTTCCATGCAGGCGAGTTTACCAGCGAATCCGGCTGTTTTCCTAGCGTAGGCAAGAGAATTTGAAGCTCTAGTTCTGCACATCTTTGATCAAACAAGCGCGCGTGTCAGCGGCATGGACCAGCGCCCGTGGAAATGTATGTATAGGAAATGCACTAGACCGACTTTTCTGCTAGCAGAAAAGCGAGCAGAAAAGTCGCGAACTGCGCGACTTGTTTTTAAGCGAGAGAATTTCAGCTCGCTGAAAAGCTCACATGGAAATGGTTCTATCTAAATGCACTGGATCGACTTTTCTGCTAGCAGAAAAGCGCGCGTACAAGCTTACATGGAAAGCGGCGCTTAACGACTGGAATGACTAGCTCGGTTACCGAGGCAATCATTCTAGAGGTAAATATTAAAAAATACTGTTCTCTAGGCCTTTCAAATAGCAATATCTGAAGATCACCGCAAAGTAGTTTTTGTGGTTGGTTTGACCATTAAAGGGTTAAGTTGACACAAGAGGGGTTCATGGACATAGCCAGCAGCAGCAGCAGCAGTAAACTAGATACAAAATATTCAAACAGAATATTCCTTAGACCTATATCATAGAGAGGTTGTCGTTTATGCTCTGAAAGGCCTAAATGATTTCAAGTTATTTAGCAGAACTCTCACTACCCCTAATGCAAAAAATACCCTCTCCCAGTACACACATATTAGGGCGCAGGACTGCCACCCCACCCCCACCCATTCCCTATTTAGAGACTAACCAAGTTATCATTCGCTCATATAACGCTAAGCGAATGAAAACTGCAGTGGTGGATAAACCCTATGTGGGCTAACAGTTTATGAGTTCAGCAGCTACTTTGCGCGAATTGGTTAAATTCTAAATACCATTCCCAGGGTTAGATAACTCCCCGCCTACTAGCCGTACACAGCATAAGCGGAGTTGCCTCCCATGATATTACATCTTTTCCATATTCTGTGACCTATGCGGCTAACTTGTTGAATATTTTGAAACTAATTTTTCTAGGAGCTGTTGCTGCCTATGGCCAGTCAAATTAGTTTCAAAATATTCAACAGAATGCTTATCAAATAGTAAAGACGTACAATTCGTTTTAACTGATGGACTATTACAGGTTCATGACGGAGTATTTCTGTCAATTAAGATTGTGACGTCAGTCTACACGTGACGTAATAGATTATGACGTAATAAATGACTGCCAGATCGGATTCATCCACTCACCGACCTCTCGTATGCGCGTGTCACGCGGTTCATTTCGCCTGTGATATCGTGTTTGAACATCTTCCAAAATTTCAAATATTTCCAATCGTACCAATGCTTCAGAACTTATCTTGATGTATGTCATGGTATCCGAGGTCACCGTGCTGTTGTCTGCGAGTGGGTAGCAGACATTCTCAATAAATTGCGCGCAATCGTAGGTCTTCGTAACCTTTGCCAAAGGGCAGGAAGGATTGTCTATTGTAAACGATATGGCGTCGGCGTTCTAGTAAAAGATGACCTGAACTCGTAGAAGTGAGATGGGATATTTTCTTCGATTTGTTAAAAATTATCCACACACCACGAGACCCATCCGCAACGCAGCAAAACTGATTTCGTCGTTTTGGGTCTCATCAGGTAGAAGTGGGATTCTAACCCACGACCTTTGGTGTACACGGGCGACTACCACGAGTGTCGCTTGATGTGCTGGTGGCTGATAGTCCGTAATAGATGAGTCTAGTTCTAACTATGCCCTGCCCATCTCTAGCTAAGCGCCATCCACGCTTTGCCCATGTCGCGATCAATGTGTGTCCCAGCACTCTCTGAATCTCAATTTCCAGAAATCTATACGGGTAGGGTGTTAAATATTTTGAAACTAATTTGACTGGTTGCTGTTGCTGCCTATGGCTGCAACAACGCCTAGTCAAATTAGTTTCAAAATATTCAACGGCATGTTTATTAAATAATAAAGACAAACAATTCGTACAACTCGACGGACTATTAAGTGTCTAAGACGGACTGAATCGGGTCATGGATGGCGTAATTGATTGTGACGTCAGCTTACGTGTGACGTAGTTGATTATGCTGTCATGAATGATCGAGAAACTGGATTGTTTCATTAGACAGCTGCCGAAACAGTGTATACGATGCATCAAGGCATTGCAATCTAGCCTGTTCGATATCGTGCAGATGCCACGTGTTTATCCAACAATGTTACCAATAGACGGGTCATTTTCTAGTTATGCCCCGCCCATTTCTAGCACAGCCCCGCCTCCCACGCTTTACGGTATCGATGTATATACTTTGGACCTTGACTTCTTAGGATCCCGAACGCAAGTTAACTATAACGATAAACTGTGGAATATTTTGAAACTATTTTGACTGGCGTTGTTGCTGCATATGACAAACAGCTTTCGTAATTTTTCGATATAATCAGTTTTGTATAGCAAAAAAAATCGCGGTATTATATCGTGTTGCGACAAGTATATCCGAAAATCGAAAGATCGAGACCTATTTATTCCTAACGTAGATAGTAATTTGTAAAGAATGGGCAAATAGAGATTTCTTCGGACGTAACTAAGGCTATTAAAACAAAAATATAAAACATATGCAGTTATTTCCCCCATGTGAAATCATTCTGTATGATTTCTGGTGAATTACCTGGTCTCTGTAGCTGTCAATTAGCAGGATATGAGAACCCCATTTTTGAAAATTCACCACTCGAATGACTGGCTCGGTAACCGAGCCAGCCATTCTAGTGTTAAATTTTCAAAAATAGTCTTCTCTTGGCCTGCAAATGTATATTCAATAAGGAAATATTTTAATTTTCTTGACCAAATTTGTTCCTTAAAGGGTTAATCAAGAGCTTAACGTCAGAGCACACAATGACGTCAGAGCACAGAGCACACAATAACGTCAGAGCACACAATAACGTCAGAGCACACAATGACGTCAGAGCACAGAGCACACAATAACGTCAGAGCACACAATAACGTCAGAGCACAGAGCACACAATAACGTCAGAGCACACAATAACGTCAGAGCACACAATAACGTCAGAGCACACAATAACGTCAGAGCACACAATAACGTCAGAGCACACAATAACGCCAGAGCACACAATAACGTCAGAGCACACAATAACGTCAGAGCACACAATAACGTCAGAGCACACAATAACGTCAGAGCACACATTAACGTCAGAGCAGACAATAACGTCAGAGCACACAATAACGTCAGAGCACACAATAACGTCAGAGCACACATTAACGTCAGAGCACACAATAACGTCAGAGCACACAATAACGTCAGAGCACACAATAACGTCAGAGCACACAATAACGCCAGAGCACACAATAACGTCAGAGCACACAATAACGTCAGAGCACACAATAACGTCAGAGCACACAATAACGCCAGAGCACACAATAACGTCAGAGCACACAATAACGTCAGAGCACACAATAACGTCAGAGCACACATTAACGTCAGAGCACACAATAACGTCAGAGCACACAATAACGTCAGAGCACACAATAACGTCAGAGCACACATTAACGTCAGAGCACACAATAACGTCAGAGCACACAATAATGTCAGAGCACACAATAACGTCAGAGCACACAATAACGTCAGAGCACACAATAACGTCAGAGCACACAATAACGCCAGAGCACACAATAACGTCAGAGCACACAATAACGTCAGAGCACACAATAACGTCAGAGCACACAATAACGTCAGAGCACACAATAACGTCTGAGCACACAATAACGTCAGAGCACACAATAACGTCAGAGCACACAATAACGTCAGAGCACACAATAACGTCAGAGCACAGTCAGAGCACACAATAACGTCAGAGCACACAATAACGTGAGAGCACACAATAACGTCAGAGCACACAATAACGTCAGAGCACACAATAACGTCAGAGCACACAATGACGTCAGAGCACACAATAACGTCAGAGCACACAATAACGTCTGAGCACACAATAACGTCAGAGCACACAATAACGTCAGAGCACACAATAACGTCAGAGCACACAATAACGTCAGAGCACACAATAACGGTAGAGCACACAATAACGTCAGAGCACACAATAACGTCTGAGCACACAATAACGTCAGAGCACACAATAACGTCAGAGCACACAATAACGTCAGAGCACACAATAACGTCAGAGCACACAATAACGTCAGAGCACACAATAACGTCAGAGCACACAATAACGCCAGAGCACACAATAACGTCAGAGCACACAATAACGTCAGAGCACACAATAACGTCAGAGCACACACAATAACGTCAGAGCACACAATAACGTCAGAGCACACAATAACGTCAGAGCACACAATAACGTCAGAGCACACAATAACGTCAGAGCACACAATAACGTCAGAGCACACAATAACGTCTGAGCACACAATAACGTCAGAGCACACAATAACGTCAGAGCACACAATAACGTGAGAGCACACAATAACGTCAGAGCACACAATAACGTCAGAGCACACAATACACAATAACGTCAGAGCACACAATAACGTCAGAGCACACAATAACGTCAGAGCACACAATAACGTCAGAGCACACAATAACGTCAGAGCACACAATAACGTCAGAGCACACAATAACGTCAGAGCACACAATAACGTCAGAGCACACAATATCAACCCAATGAGATTTTGAATATCTCTAGATAATCGATTTTGTAATTTACCCCTTAAGTAAATTTTCAAAAATAGTTTTCCCCTGTTCTGTATATGAACCTTCCTGAAGCCCACTGCTGAGGCCGGTTTTATTTCTCCAAATTTAAACAACTACATTAAACTTTAAAAAAATTAAACCAGTGGGATAAACAGATTCTTTAACAACATGCCCTATAGCAGATATTTGGATGGTTGACGCCCGTAAGGTTGTCCAACTCTCTGTCACATGAGAGCCATTCGAGAGTCAGAACAGCCGAGGACTAAGGTAGTAGTTATGGGGTGAGATAAATGCCCTTTTCCATTGGGTCTCCATTGGGTCTCTCGAGTCATGTGGTTCCTAGCGGGCGTGACCTACGTGCCCAAATATGGAGTGCCAAAACGGGGCGTGTTCTGGTAGACGTCTTCGTACAAACACACTCTCTAGAACACGCCCCTTTTTGGTACTTCACATTTGTACAATTAAGCCACACCACTGCGAAACCATGTGATCAAGCTTTGCCAGAGCGTATGCAAAGGTGAAACAGTAAAAAAGACATCTCTAATCATTCACTTTTAAAATGGTGACAACGGTCTTATACTACTTTTTCTAAGATATTAGAAAATAATCTAAAAATACTAATTTTCGTTGTTTCTTCTTGCGAATCCGAACAAAACAGATGGTATATGCATAATGTATAGGCGTTTGCTATACTGCCACAGTCCTACTAACAACAGTACTATAACTATAGCATCTATTGCTACTAGTACTAGTTCTAGCAATACTATATGTATATTGAAAACGTTCATTACTACTAGTACAGAGAGATGTGCACTCTAGCCTGAGCATTGTCAGGATGACCAGCAAAACATGGTCTGATATTTATATCAGCCTCACATGTAAATCAAAAATGCTATTATCGATGATGGGATAGTGTGATAGACGCACACTTTGATTGGCTGATCTATAGATGCACAATTATTGATTACGGCTATATAGAGATAAACGCACAAGCTGATTGGGTGATTTATAGATGTGAATAAATTATAGCTACCTACTAGCCCTGTATCGATTATGGGTTATAGCGATAGACGGGCAAGCTGATTGCTGAACTATAGACGACCAAAAATCATAGCCACCTGCCAGCCCTGTATCAATTATGCCTTAACGCGATAGCTGCACAATCTGATAGGTTGAAGCTATAGATGCACATAAATTATAGACAAGAGTTACAAGATTATTAATTATCTTCTATAGCGATAGACGCATGATCTGATTGGTTGAAGTTATAGATGCGCATACATTATAGCCATGTGTTACACGAATATCGACTATGGGTTATAGCGATATATGGACAATCTGATTGGCTGAAGCAATAGGCACGCACACATTATAGCTAGCTGTTACCAATAATGATTATTAACAAACACAATAGATGAGCATAAATTATAGCTAGCTGTTGCCAGTATTGAATATTGCCACAAGTGATAGTTGTACTTTTGGCCATCTATGGCATCAATTATTTTAACAGTCACAAGTAATATACACACAAAGTGACAGGCTGAACCAATACGTAATCAATTACTGAATATTGGTGCAAAGTGACAGTGACATTTTGGAGCAGGCTAAAAGTGACAGATATATGCTCATTTTGATTAATTAGTAATATAATTAAAAATTATGTTTCCCCCCACAAAATTGCATAACTTTCACTAAATATGTAGAAATATGCTATGTTACAGAATGTACTAACTTCCTACTAGTACCGTGGCTGATGGCTGACTGGCCTCCAGCCCTAGACCACTCTAACTCCCGTGACTTAGCTCGTTCGAGACGACAGAGTTACACCCAACGGGCATAAGCAATTAAGGCTCTGACTTCGATGAGACACACCGGTCGACACGCGAGGCACTCCATCTTCCCTGCTGCAGGTCACTTTGGCCTGGCTTGTAGGCACGAGCGCAGTACCAAGTGACAGTGGGAGAAAGGACTTAAATCATTTTTATCAAGTTTTCTACAAAATTTTACATACATTTACCTACTTGCCAAATAGTTAATATTCAATATTTTAAGGCGATCTTTTTTTCAGAAACATACCTAAACACTGAAATAGCGAGTCCAGTGGAAAGATGTTCCCAGTTTATATTATGAACTTTAGTGATTTGCACAATGTCCCCTCCCCCCAATGCATGCTGAGAGAATTTAAAGAGGCTTTGGCAATCAAAAGCTTGCCACTATGAAACTATTTATAAATAAATGAACAATCCCCTTGAGGTTTCGGCTTGGTGTAGTGGCTAGCACACAGGCCTATTTAAGCTGAAAACCTGGTTCACGCCTCAGCTGGGCACTATCTCGCCGTCATTGGAAACATGGGGAATCTCCTTCACTATTTGCAAGATCGCCACTCAGGAATATAAATGGGTACCCGTGTAAAAGCTGGGGAAGTAACTAATAATAGTCTAAAACGACCCAGTCTAGATATGCCATGAACGAGACCCGGATTCAGGGACTGTTCAGACGCCAATCAGACGATCAACTTCAATAAACAATTCACTCCAGTTCAAACCAGGTAAGTAGGCGGATGTCTATTTTAAATGCAGTGAGAATTTAGAGGGCTATAGTCTATCCGAACTTTCCACACCTATTTATAAATAACTGAACAATTCACGCCAGTTTAAACTGCCAAAGTTATCGGGTGTGTGTATTTTATATGCATGATTACTGTATTCTGCGTCTGTACTAGTAGAAACATCATACAGATACAATCAGTCCTTCTTCGCTTTTGACTACTGTGTCTTGTCCTCAGCCAAAATCGTTAGCTTCCTCAGGTCCTTTCTTGACCTGAGTATACCAAGTCCTGCTTCCCTGAGGTCACCTTGTAGCACGTTTAACAGATTTTTGTAATGACGTCCTCTCATGGCTTTATCTGTGCTGGCTCCCAGTAAGGCGAATTCCAAGGCTCTTTGTGTAGGTGTGTCTTCGGACATCCTTGGCACATGGTCAAGCATGGACCGTCTCTGCTGGGCGACTTTGACGGAAATCGGTGATGTATTACACATCTTGTATAGTGCATCACTGGAGATTTTGCTGTCTGGCCATCGGTGTCCAGTGATGGTGCGTAGGTGTTTCCGATGGCAGGCATCACGTTTTCTACAGCTGTTTTGGAGATGCCAAGCTGTTACAGCTATACAGCATCAATGATACGCTGGTTGCGGTTGCATTGTATAAACGTAGTCTCTTTGTCAAATACATCTTTGATCTACAAATCCATAGCTTCCAGAAGGACTGGAAAGCTATGTTCCCCATGGCGCAGCGTGCAGCAATATCAGCCGTACGACAAAGGAGTGAACCCAGGATTGTACTTTTCATCCATGGTTCACCGCCACCAATGGGATGGTCATTTTGTTTTGTTTCATGCTTTGTAGATAGGTATATGTAGGCGAATTCTGCCCATGGATTCATTCGTAAAGACATTCTCAATTTTTAGTCTGCTTTCATTTTTAAGCGCTTTGTGTGCCCTCTCAACTTCTGCTGTTTTAATTGGTGTTAGTGATGGCTTGGGGTCTCCCGAGAACGGGTTCAAGGGCTGATCATCGTGGTCAGTAAACGGTTCTTCGACACATTCTAGAATTGCCTCGGGTTTACTATGGTTAGTCCCGATAATGTGTCCTTCATAGTTGTGTGCAGTGAGTGGTGATGTGTAATCAGGAACTCTCAGGCCTCGGGCTGCCCGAAGCAGTTTGTGACAGTCATCCGTGGTAGTGATTTCATCTGCCAGGGAGTCTGCTTGGCAAGATCTTTCAAGCGTTCCCTGATGTGGCACAGAATGTTATTCCGTTCCCTGTGTGGTTTGGTGTGATCTTCAGTTTGGCCCCTTTGATAGGTGCGCAACCGTAACGCTTTCTGCTCTGCTGATAGTTTCACCACTACAGGGTTATCAGTATACCTAATTCGGTATTTTATATAATGTGAGAATATAGATCGACATAGTGCATGTGAAGCTTTCCACTACATCACTATAGAACCCCATCACAAATAAATAGACAACTTACTCCGTACAATAGCATGATATTAATATGGTTCTAATGTTTTATTCACAAGGTTTTACACACTGCATGGATTCGTGGTAGTGGGTCAGTTAGGTGCTGGACGTTCGCAGTTGTGCCCTTGCCATCCATGCGTACAATGGCAGCTATAACCTGCAACGCCATATGGCTGGCAAGAACCTTCATTTTCACATGGATTTGCGTCACACATCGTTCCCAAATCTGAAAGGCAATAATAAATACGCTATTGGAGAATGAAGCCATATGGTGGAACGAGTATATAACATACGGAATCGAAATCTTGTGGTGAAAGAATTACATTCATACGGGGACAAAGGTGTCATTGACCTTTCCAATCTAAGTTAGACCCTGCCCATCCCTAGTTAAACTCCACCCAGACCTCGCTCGTGTTGGGATCGACCGATCCCTGAAGTCCATGACTATCAATTTCCAGAAAACTATACAGGTAATGTGTTTAATATTTTGAAACTAATTTGACTGTGTGTTGTTGCTACCTATGGCAAATTACTTTCAAAATATTCAACAGAATGTTTATTAAATAATAAAGACATACAATTCATACGTCCTAACGGACGATTAAGCGCTTAAAGCGGACAAAATCGGTAATTTATGACGTCACGTTACACGTCACGTAGCTGAGTATGACGTCATATCATGGATAGATAAACGGGAAAGGTGTAATCGACAACTGCCCATCTATTCCAGTAATCCTTTTCTGCCTTGAAAGAGATGACTGTTTATACCAGGTTAGACTAAAAAAATAGCAATTTCTGAAGCTACAGAACGCTGTCCAGTTAGAAACGGTGGTCAATAGAGTGAGAGGGACGAGTAGGTGAGGGCAGGGAGACGGAGAGAGGGAGAAGAATATTGAGAGAGGAGATGGAGAGGGGAGAGGAAGAGGGTGAGGGAGAGGGAGAGGAATAGGAAGAGGAAGGTAAGAGGAAGAGGAATAGGGAAGGGTGGATGGCGAGAGGACGGCGAAAAGGGAAGCGATATTGTCCAAGCAATGCCTTTAGAGAGGGACTAATTTATGGTTAATCCTCATGCACTTTGTACGTGCATTTGAATCCAAAGTTTCCCAGTAACCAGTCAAGTTAGTTTCAAAATATTCAGCAAAATGTGTATTAAATTGTACATCCTCCATAGATATCCAATGGACCTTTCCACTTTATCCACCGATCATATGACGTCATAATCAACTACGTGACGTGTAGAATAACATCATAATGAATGAAGTCATTTTGACGTAGATAAGTTCGTCACGAATGCATATTTGAAGACGGACTATGTGTTGTTGTACGAATTGTGTGTCTTTACTATTTAATAAATAGTATGTTGAATAGTTTGAAACTAATCTGACTGCAACAGCACCCAGTGAAATTAGTTACAAAATATTCAACAGCTTACCTGAATAGTTTTCAGGAAATTAATAGTTAGGGCATGTGGGGATCGATCCACCCGAAGTGTGGGTGGGGATTAGCGAGAGGTGGGCGGGGCATAGCTAAAACTGGAAAGGGCCAATTCAAACACTGTCGTGACAGAGCTGTGCCACTTTCTCGATACTATCTTACATGTGGCACATGTTTCTCCAACATATCCGGTATTCCCGCAATGACACGTTGCTCCATCTGACGTCACGAAACACGAGCCGCCATTCTCACAGCGAATAGAACTGCACTCTTCAGCGGAGAAAGCTGAAATACGACATAGCATAACTCGGTACAAACAACACTTATTTTGTTACGTACTGATTATCCCCTCCCCCAACCCTTGGGAAAAGTGCAAACGCAAAATTGTCTCAGAATCTATTTCTTGCTTTCTGAGTACCAAGCAGCAGCAGCAGCAGCAGCAGCAGCAGCAGCAGCAGCAGCAGCAGCAGCAGCAGAAGCAGCAGCAGCAGCAGCAGCAACAACAACAACAGCAGCAGCAGCAACAGCAGCAGCAGCAGCAGCAGCAGCAGTAGTAGTAGTAGTAGTAGTAGTAGTGGTAGTAGTAGTAGTAGTTCTGGGCCGTGGTAGTGGTAGAGGTTGTGGGGGTGGTGGTGGTGGTGGTTGTGGTGGTGGTGGTGGTGGTGGTGGTGGCGGTGGCGGTGGTGGTGGTGGTGGTGGTGGTGGTGGTGGTGGTGGCACTAATAGTGGTGGCGGTGGTGGTGGCGCTTGTGGTGGTGGTGACGCTTGTGGTTGTGGTGGTGGTGCTGGTGGTGCTGGTTGTGCCACTAATAGTGGTGGTTGTGATGGTGGTCGTGGTGGTTGTGGTGGCAGGGGTAGCGATAGTAGTAGAGGTAGCAGTGCAGCAGAAGCAGAATTATAAGTAAAAGTAGCAGCAGCAGCAGCAGTAGTAGTAGTAGTAGTAGTAGTAGTAGTAGTAGTAGTAGTAGTAGTAGTAGTAGTAGTAGTGGTAGTAGTAGTAGTAGTAGTAGTAGTAGTAGTAGTAGTAGTAGTAGTAGTAGTAGTAGTAGTCGAAGTGAACGCACGCGTTTATTTAGCTCTGCAATTGCTGCCCGAATTTGCTAGTTTCTAGCGCGATTTTGTAGATAAATTTTATACATATATTTCGTATTAGTATTTCCTTTCAAACTTTATGTTTAATTTGTAAATTCTTGTCTTGGTTGGAGCGCATTTTGTGTCTCCATTTTCTAAAGGCATTCCTCATAGCTGGCGGTTTCCGCCATTTAATAGGGCTCCTCTTACTGTGGTCAATGCAATACATTTCTCCCCGCGCCAGTCTGCTATTTCTATAGTTCGTAGGCTAGCGCATTATATTTGGCAGGATCGCTTGAGTGAGTGGATTTAATTCCTTTGTCATTTGTAAGCACAAGCCTAGTTCTTTAACTATATAAATCCTTATAGTCAGTTGGCTGTCCCCGGTCAACTCGAACAGACTAACAAATATATGACTGTAATATGTTAGTATGCATTAGGAAACCACTTTAATCGGTTAGGTGTTAGTGAACCACTTAGAAAGTGGTTCAAACTAACAAATATACGACTGTACTCTCTATTCGTATATCTGTTGGTAGGTGTCAGGGTTTCAAAAGGGGACACTATTTATTTGGTGTTTAGCTCTATCCCCGACGTCTTGGTGTTATATATTTGTATTATATATTGTAGTAGTATGGGGTTCTTCTTTTTATAAAACACCATGGCAACCTCCTATAAGCGTACCCTGAGTCTTAAAATCACGACAAAGGCTTGGGGGTGTTTCGGCAATTGAGGTGTATCATGGGTTGAAGGATGTAGTTGGGGGCAGGGCCACGGGTCCTTCAAGGTCTCGTTAATGTTTCCAAATCTGTATGGAATGTCACCGTAGTTAATGAAAGTGTGAAGGAAAAGTTGCTCGACGAGGTCCTTGTCGTGAAGGGTGAGGTGTGTAATGTGGAGGAAATAGATTCTGATCGTCTATTAGTCAAGATGAAGGTTCCATTAGAGATCCCAGATGAACGGGTTATCAATGAATTGATCAAGTATAGCAAAGTGGACAAAGTAGAACACGAGACCTATCCATTTGATCGAACCTTAGAAAATGGCATCAGAAGAATTTGGTTTGAAAAGGTAGAACAACCTCTCCCAAGTAAGGTCACGATAGATGGTCGATTTATCTTGCCATTATGGTACAGGGGGCAAATCAAAGAGTGTAGAATCTGCTTAAGCACAGAACATCTTGCAACAGATTGCACTAACAAAAACAAATGTCTAGTTTGTGGATCATCTGATCATTTTAAGTGGCGATGCCTGCAGAACAAATATGTCAAAAAGGGTGCTGATAAAAGTGCAGAGCAAGTTGTCTCTAAAGAGAATGTCATAGAACCGGTAGCTGCTGAGATTGTAGCTGAAATCCATACTAATGGGAAGCACGTTGCTAAGGAAAATGTCATCGAACCAGTAGTTGCTGAGATTGTAGCTGAAGTCCATGTTAATGAGAAGCATGGTGAAAAAACTAAGAATCCAATCGCTGTAGTTGCAGGCGATGAAATAGAGGTTCTAGATGAGGGGCTAAGTCTTACTCCAGTAACAAGTCAATCCAAGTCTGATGTCAGAGAGGCTAATTCCACACAAGTTGAAGATGATGATCAATACCCTCTGGAAGAGAGTTTTAATTTAGGACAAGTAAAATTCAGGTCGCAAGATACTGAAACTAACTTTGATTTCCCACTGAGTACACTCAATCTAGATGATTTAAATAATATAGAGAAAGTAATTGGTGTCTCGGATCGATTGAGTGGAACAAAGCGACAGAAAGATGGAGAGAGTTCTGAATCAGAAATAGAGGAAAGTGATATAGAAGATGATAATATGTCAGTCGCTGAATCCGATATATCCATTCAAACACAGAGTTCTAAATCACCCGATGAAATGGTCATGTACAGGTCAGCGGCAGGAGAGGTGTTCGTTCCATATGTGACGGCAAAAGGTGTTAAATATAGGCATCTGCGTCATGATTCAGATATATTAAAATATAAGCATTTGGAAAAAGTTGAGCTAAGTAATGCAGCGTTTGCGAGTAAAATAGGTAAATGGTCTAAGAGAGGGTCGAAAAAACCAAAATCTAGTTAGCTTAATAATGGCGGTTTTACACATCATTTTATTACCTTTTATGCTAATTTGCACACTCAATTGTAGAGGCTTAAATAGTGACATAAAGCAACGTCACTTACTAGAGACTCTGAAAAATGAGCAGATTGACATTGCTTTGATACAGGAAACAAAAATTCAGAAGTCAGAATCATACGATAATTTTGAAAAGATTTCTGGATCCAGAATATTCTATTCGTTATCTCAAGATAATAGTGCAGGCGTAGCAATTGTTATACTCCCTCGTTGTTCAGCCTATGTAAATATAATCTCTTCAGTATCAGGTGCAAATGGTCGATGGGTGAGAGTCACGCTAGATATACAACACACACGTATCACGTTGCTGTGTATATATGCACCTGCATCTCATCAACTACGTCGTAATTTTTTTAATGAGGTATCTACAACAGCACTAGATAACATCACTGAAAACTTAGTAATGGGTGGTGACTTTAATTGGGTCATAGACAAAGAAAATGACAGGAATGCAACTTCAACTTATACTGATACATCACATAGACTCTTAAAAGAAATATGTGATAATGAAAATTTAGTTGACACCTATAGAATATCAAAACCTCATGGTAAAGATTTTACATGTTTTTCGGCAGATGGTAAAGTTGGTTCAAGGATCGACAGAATTTATGTGAATAGTTTGTTGACTGGGTACTGGAGAGATGTTAATATTAAGCCAGTTGCATTCTCCGATCATAACATGGTTTGTGTAACCTTTGCCAATGCTGACTGGGTAACAAAAGGGGTCGGGTTTTGGAAATTAAACACAACACTGTTGGGAGAAGAATTTTATAAGAATAATATAGAGAGTTGTTGGCAACATTGGATTGATAGGAAAGCATCATATAAGAGCACATTGCAATGGTGGGAGGATGTAAAACTGGATTTAAAGTATGTTTCCCGAAAGTATGCTATTAGAAAAGCACAGGAAATACGCAAACGCAAGAAAACACTTCATCGATCACTGACGAAAATTAATGCTAAAGTAAATAATGGTGAAGATAATTATTATGAATTACTGGTTAAAATTAAAAGTAAAATAAGGGATATAGAACAATATGAGTTTGAGGGTGCAGAAATTAGAGCAAGAGCCCAGATGCACGCAGAAGGGGAAAAGCCAACCCGATATTTTTGCACATTAGAAAAAGCACGGGCAATAGATAAGGTGATGTGCTCATTAAACATGCCGGATGGTTCAACCGTCTTTACCAACAATGAAATGAGTACTATTGTATGCAATTACTATGAGTCATTGTACAAGTCAGAGGGAATTGATGAAGATGCAAAATTGGATTTGTTAGCAAATATAGACAAAAAGGTGTCAGACACAGGCAGTGAATTTTGTGATCAACCCTTAACACTAGAAGATTTAACTAAATCCCTTAAAGGTATGAAACTAGAAAAATCACCGGGGTGTGATGGCCTTCCAGTTGAATTTTACCAAACGTTTTGGCACCTTGTAGGTCCAATAATGGAAGAATTAGCCACTGAAATTTTTTAGAAAGGCCATTTACCACCAACTATGGCTAGGGCATACGTAAGGCTAATATATAAACGAAATGACAGACGTCTAATTCAGAACTACAGACCAATTTCTCTACTATGTGTAGACTACAAAATAATATCCAGAGCACTAACATTGAAACTAGGTAGTGTTTTAGGAGAAATCATTGGAACAGAGCAGACATGTGCTGTACCTAGGAGGACATTTTAACCAATACAATGTTAATAAGAGACCTTATACAATTGGTTGAGAAGGATAGCATCCCTTCAGCTGTGATTGCCTTGGACAATGAAAAGGCATTTGACCGTGTGGAATGGGATTTTCTTTTTAATTCTTTGCAATCGTTTGGGTTAGGCTCAAACTTTATTAAATGGGTTAAGATTTTATATACGGATATCAAGAGTAGCTATTTAGTGAACAATCAATTATCCAGAGAAATTGTCTTAGAACGTGGTGTTAGACAGGGGTGTTCCCTATCGCCATTATTATTTGTTATTGTGATGAAATCCCTTGGCATAGCATTGAGGCAAAATAATAACTTTCAAGGCATATGTATTTGTGGCATAGAAAAACCACTTAAGCTGTCACAATATGCTGATGACACAACTGTGTTTGCCAGTTCAAACAATGATTTTGCAATTTTAAACCATGTACTAGAAAAGTTCCAAAATGCATCTGGTTTGAAAATCAATAAAGGAAAATCCAAAGGATTATTTTTGGGGCCATGGAAAGAGCGGAATGACCAGCCACTTGAAATCAATTGGTCTAATGATACCATTAAGATTTTAGGCATCTATTTTAGCAGGAAACCGAATACGACACAAAATTGGAATGAACGTGTATCTAAGCATAAGAGAATATTAGCAAATTGGAAGCGTCGTCGTCTTTCAATTTTTGGTAGAGTGTTTGTTGTCAACAACTTGGCATTATCTGGGCTATGGTATACAGCATCTGTTGTACACATGCCAAAACATGTAGAAAAGGAGGTTAATGAGTTGATATTGTCATTCATATGGGAAGAAAAGAATTATTTAGTTTCTCATCGTGTTCTCAATAATGCTAAGTTAGAAGGAGGACTTGATTTAATTGATATTAAAGCGAAATGTGTTTCTTTAAGTGTTAACATTTTTGAATGATCTTATTACATCAGATGAGACGTGGGCATGTGTTTCACGAGCTCTCATGGAGAGAATTGTAGAACCATTTCTGGCGGAGCATGTTTTTTACCTCAATGAAGCCACCTCCGAATAGCCAAATGATACCAAATGTGTTTAAAGATCAAGTTAAGGAGTTAGAACTATTTGACAGATACATGCCTCCACCTACGTGCTGGAATGAAGTACTAGAACAGCAATTGTGGGCAATAGTAATATATGTTATAACAATGCAGTACTTTATCTACCGTCCTTTGCAAAATATGGCATTCAACATTTATCTGATATGATACACCCTCAAACACGTAGATGGATTTCAATGCTAGAAGTAGCTAGAAAAACACATATGAGGCATATAGATGTCCAGCGGTTGCTAAATAAAATAAAACATGCTGTACCAATTGAATGGTTTCGTCCTGCCAAATGTAAATAATAATAGTTTGACTCCACAACCTGCATTAGTTCTTGATGATGAGATGTTAAAATACAAGATGAGATCCAAGGAATGGTACCATATTATGAGACGAAAACAAGTAACACCTCCCATAGCAATTAGGAGATGGAATCACTCAAGCTATAAACCATCCAGTTGGAAAAATGGATGGAAAATCCCTACATTCTCCATACATACCAAATATGGCTCGTGATTTATTGTGGCGATTACTACATCGACGGCTATGGGTGGGACACTTGACATACAAGTGCAATATTACGACTTCTGATAGGTGTTACTTATGTCAAACAGACGAGGAAACAATCGAGCATTTATTTGCGGAATGTCCAATATCGTCACAATTTTGGGACTATATCAGCCAAATCTTGGCACATTTTGGAGCGAAGCCCATTGTTCTAGACACGCATGTAGTCTTATTTAGAGAATTTGGATCAAGCGGTGTAAATATCATAAAGTCTGAAAGGATTATTTTAATAACAATACTAACCATAGGTGTTTGGGCCATTTGGAAACATCTGTGTGCACGGACGAAAAATCCATCTATGGGCAATCACAATAGAGCAATAAAGGCAATATTCGTTCATTGCTGCTGAATCATATTCCTTGCGAATATTTTAGATTAAAGCAGCATGGTAAAGAAAAAGTATTCAAGGACATAATGGTGCAAAACAAACATAGTTTCAATAGAGTTGGGAACTATAAAAATAAATGAGCCTGCACTAGCTTAAATCATTTAATTATTACAGCTGATTTATCTGTGTCTTTTAATTAATCTGTGTCATGTAATTCACTCTAGTCTGCACTTTGATATTGTTATGTTTAATAATTCATGTTAACAAATAAACAGACTGGAGTAATTTAATAATCAATCGATAAAGTAAGTTGCCATTGAATTATAAAATTGTCCCAGGTAATTTTAGGAAGTTGCACAGGGTTTTATAGGGTTATTTGTTCCCGGGTAATTTACAAAACCTTACAACAAAGTAAATCAAAAATGTAAACGAGAGCGCCATCTATTTCCATCTATTTTTCTGTAATTTTCCTGCTGACTATATATGTTATGTTACCCAAATGCTACTATGCCCGCTGATCTTTTAAAGACTCAGCCCACTGGCGTCAATGATTGACTTATTTGTCATTGATTGACGAGTCACTTTTCATTTGTTGAATAGTTGCACTCGCTACACGGGCCTACTACCACACATGGATTGAATGGGAATTTACAAAACCGTACAATAAAGTAAATTGAAAATGTAAACAAGAGCGCCATCTATTTTTCTGAAATTTGTCTGCCGACTATATGTATTATACTACCCAAATGCTACTACGCCAGCTGATCTTTAGAGAATCAGCCCACTGGCGTCAATGATTGACTTATTTGTCATTGATTGACGAAGCACTTTTCATTTGTTGGATAGTTGCACTCGCCACACGGGTCTACTACTATACCTGGGTTGAATAGTAATGCCTTTGTTAAGTTTTGTTCTGCTATCGGAGCTTTATCAGCAACACACGTGTCATGCG
>CM067365.1:77899836-78079836 GCA_034401795.1 Chaetoderma sp. LZ-2023a
CTTAAAAGCCTCTGCATAGTCATGTCGACATGGCATTGAAAATGCTACTCTACATAAAACTTTTAATCAAGTTTAGTGATCATGTATGATGGAAAGTGTGGTTCTTAGACCAAGAATGATGCAGACCTTGATATCTTTCAATGGAACAATGGGAGGCAACATTAAAGCGATATGTACTGAGGCGCTAGGCGGTGATGCGTACGGAGATATCGTCTGCAACTTCAATGGAAAGGCAATGCGACCATGCTTGCACACCAATTCCTGTGGGATGGACGTGATGTGACTGGCTACTACAGCGGCACAGCCTGTTGATGATGCTCGCATATTTCTTTGCTGCTAAGCATCATCATTATTCGCGGTACATCACTTGCGGGATGTGCACCAATTACCACCAGATGGCAAGGCAGGATCTCCTCGATGGAGCACATGTTTATCGTTACTCTGAAGGAGCTACCACTGGATCTGGTGACCAGCAATGCAAGGAAGCTGACGGCATGAAGCACGTCTACACAAACCCTGCACAAGTCGCTGTCTGGATTGAGCCACTCGATGTCTGCTCTCATTTATCCATCACCATGAAGAACATGTACAACCTTGATAGAGAAACTAGTATGCACCTGCCAAACACAGGGAAGAAAGGGGTAGGGTGGGGTGGGTGGGAGGCGGAAGATGGACGGGGAGGACCGACATAGGATACTAGACGATCCACAGAGGTATTCGCATCCACTCACTGAACAATCAACGTCCTTGTACAACATCGCCAATGGACACGTGGCGTTTGTAGGAGATTACCAACATACAGGATATTGTTGAGATAGGACAGGGCATGGAGAAAGCTTTGCTGATGACTTCCACAATTCGACCAAATAGAAATATGAAGACTATGCAGGTACTAAAGGATTGTGTCAAAGTGAGAGACAAAACTATCTGTAAAATCGAAACAAAATTCACCCATATCCTGGTCGTTGAGTTCCTAGAGTTGCTTGCTGTCTTCCAGCACCAGCTGAGCCCTGTGCCCATATCACGCATCGGCACGTATAGCTGCCTCCGAAAGGGTGACAGTTGGTGCTTGTCAATCGCCTAGGTATCATCATACATAGCTATCCTCCATCCGACCATCTGATGGAAGATGCCTCTCGAGTGCTCTACCGCATTGTCCTGACCATCCTCAGGTACAGTGATGCTATCGGAATGAAATATTGTCTCATCAAATACAGAGAAGCAGAAACCTGAGTCATGTTTGTTTGGTATGATGGTGTCAGCGCAAAGGATCTCGAGGGGCAGAGAAGAGCTGAGGAGAGCTCGAATGGATATCAGCTGACTCTAAACTCATCCCTACCTAGCCTCTGATGCCATTTTGAAAAACGAGGACAAGACACGGCAACTGTCACAACTAACCGTGCACACATGATCTTGGTAGCAATATTGAATTTGCGAGCCGATTTAACAGTATTGTGCAGCATGATGAAGCAGACATATCTTTTATCATCTCCATGCCGCAAGGTGCATCAGGCTGAGCTTGGCCTGTGCGCTTCCTTAGTAATTAATGACAGATGTATCCGTGCTACTCGTGTACTGGGGCAGGAAAGCTGATGCCTCTTGCCATGCACAGATGGGGAATTGGGGGGGGGGGGCTCAGTGCTCGACATCAATGCATCTGTCACCAACCTATGGAAAAAATACAAAGGCATCTTGGGAATGTATGTACTGTCAGAATGCGACACTGTGTCCTACCCTAATGGCAGAGGTAAGGTATCGGCCCTGAAAGTGCGCACCCAGACCAACATCAATGGACTAGACTCAGTTCTAGGGGAGGATGAGGCCAATCAGAGCAACCTGATAACAACTAGAACCAGTTTGTTGGTGGGTTGAAGATTGTGATGGAGTGGGTGTGGTGTGGGTTGGATGGTGGGTGGTGGGTGGGTGGTAGTAGTAGTACTACAGTCAAACATGTCTATAGCGACGACATTTTTTTTGGGGTCAAAAGATGGTTCTTTAAAACTGATGTTTATAGGGCCACCCATCTTAAGGCATCCTTACCAATCACGTCATGAATGGCGTATCTAATTTCGTCACGAACGCTTAATTGATGACGGACTGTGCGTTCTTGTAAGAATTGTATGTCTTTACTATTTAATACGCATGCTGTTGAATATTTTGAAACTAATTTGACTGCGCGCTGTTGCTGCCATAGGTGGAAACAACACTCGGTAAAAGTAGTTTCCAAATATTCAACGGCTTACCAATATTGTATTCTGAAAATAGAAATTCAGAGAATGCGGGATCCGATCGATCCCACCACGGCCACAGCTTGGGTGGAGCTTAACTAGAGATGGGTGTGGCGTAGCTAAAACTGGATTGCTCCATTGGAGCGAACACGTGATCATTAACACTTTTACCTATGAATTTCCAATATCTCAATTTCATGTCAATGATACTGTGTATTTAAAAACTAATTTGACTGGGATATACATATTTAACCCCTCTGGTGTCAAGTTAACCTTTAAATTATCAAGCTGACCAAAAGACCTATGATGTGTGTTGAGAAACGTCTATCTGTAGGCTAACAGTGTCCTATATTTTAAAATTTACCACTGGAATGACCGGTTACCGAGCCAGTCGTTCTAGTTGTAAATTTTCAAAAATAGAACACCTGGCCTAAATATAGACACTGGCTAGGCTTAATTTACGTTTTTCTTTACTACTAATCCATGAATCGTCTGACCCGCCAAACAAACGGCACCTGTAGTGGCTATGGGGAATGTCCGTTTGTTGGAAAAGATTATAATTTTCTTGGAAACAATCTTGACCATTAAATGGTTAATTAATATTTCACCTTGCACATCCTAGCATAACCAGTAGCATTTTAAGCACTTTGAGGCGCTGTTGACACACGAGGGGATAGCAGAATACATTTGACAAATGTTGTCGGTTTTGGTGTGTAAGAGGGAAAGGGTTATAACGACTGGTGGCGTATATAGTCGGCTGTCGATCATATTGTAGACTTACAACCCTTTCACGACGAAGCCGGTCAAAACCGACTCTGCAGTGGTTTTGACGAATGTTCGTTTGCATGCCAAAAGAAGACGATCGTTAAAATCTCACCAATGGAATAACTAGCTCGATAACCGAGCCAGCCATTCCAGTGGTAAATCTTAAAAAAAAGTCTTCACCTAACCTGCAAATGGACATTTACTAAGCAAATATTATAATTTTCTTGACCAAATTTAGACATTAAAGGGTTTGAAAGACAACGACTTAGTCAGATTCAGCCATCGACTCCGAGAAAAGGAGGGAGATTACATTAGTAGATGATAACCTCAGCCGCCAGAGGGTTCTAGATACACACATCGAGCATCTACAGTTTCAAAATTCTCCGTGAAGGAACCGCTTTCCAGACCACTAATGCGGTTTCTCAGGGCCACCGAATATAGCAGGTGATTCGATTATAAACGAGTACGCTTGAGCCAGCTATAGTACACCCGCACCTATTTATTGAGCTGCATAAAAATCCATTTATCTCTCACCCAATGTTGGTGAATTAACTCCACTTGTGTCAACTTAACCATTCAAACTTCAAACCTTCTAGTACAAACCAACCAAAGTCAGCTATGTAGTGGTCTTGAGGCATGTCTATTTGCAGGCCAATGGAAGAGTACTTTTGATTATTTACCACTGGAATGCCTGGCTCGGTAACCGAGCCAGTCATTTTAGTGATAAATAAAAAAAAATAGTCTTCTCTTATCCTGCAAATTGTCATACAATATGCAAATATTTTAATATTTCAACCAAATTTAGCCATTAACGAGTTAATTGTTTGATTTTTGCTAATTATCAAACGAACTGGTGACAAGCATCACTTATGTAAATGTAAATATATCATTTAAACCGATTTAGACCAAGAAAAATATATATATATAAAATGAGCTAATATTCGAGAATGTGTGAGATAGAACGTGATACACGTGATTCCTAACATGTGTGAATATGTCACAATTGCTTTCGCCACCGCCCCGATAAGCATGTTATACTTACAACAGATTATAGCGCTCAGATAAGTCACAGATATCAGGTAGACACACGATTTTTTGACGGTTATCATGACCGGCAACTCTCTAGCTTACATCATATGCGAACTTCACCGTATTTCATAGCGGTTATGTATGTATGATTACTGTATTCTGCGGCTGTAGTGGTAGAAACATTTTACGGCTGCAATCAGTTCTTCTTCGCATTTTCCTACTAAGTCTTGTCGGAATCCTTAACTTCACCAGGTCCATTCTTGATCTGAGTGAACCGAGACCTGTTTTCCTGAGGTCGCTTCGCAGCACACTTAACAGATTTACTCAATGACGTCATCTTCTGGCTTTATATTTGCTGGCTCCTAGTAGGGCGAATTCCAAGGCGCTCTGTGCTGGTGTGTGTTATGGCATCGTTAGCACATGGCCAAACATGGACCATCTTTACTGGGCGGACGTTTACAGACAGTGGCGACGTGTTACACATCTTGCATAGTACATCCTTAAAAACTATGCTGTCTGGCCATCGGTAGGCAGTGATAGTGCTGAGGTGTTTGCGGTGGCAAACATCATGTTTATCTAGAGCTGCCTTTGAGATTGCCCAGCTGTTACAGTTATACAGCATCATGGATACGCAGGTTGTGTTGAATCAATGTAGTCTTTTTGTCAAGGGCATATTTGATCTACGAACCTATAGCTTCCAGAAGGACTGGAAAACTAAATTTCCCATTACACAGCGGGCAGCGATGTCAGCAGTACTGTAGAGAAGAGAGTCTAGGATTTTACTTTTCCTCCATGGTTCCCCGCCACGAAGTGGATTGTTGTTTTCTTTAGTGCCATGCTTTGTAGATAGGTATATGTGGGTGAACTCTGTTTTCGATTCATTCATAGAGATTCGCAATTTTTGGTTTACTTGCAGGTATATGGAGTAGTTCGTCAAAGGGTTTCTTTTCCGCGTCTATGAAGTCCACATCGTCGACATATTACATCTCTAGTGGCACACCCAGTATGGACACTGGGAGTTTGGTCAGATATCAATGCAGCAGCAAGGTAGTAGGTGAAATCACAGAGGATAGGCCATCTCACTCTGGAGAGCCGATTGATGTCTCATATTCTGCAGACTTCACTATTTTGACCCGTACTCCGAGCTTGGTGTCTACAAACAGTAGTCTCACTAGTCACAACTCATCTTCATTGCAACCAGCGTGCTGTAGTAGCCCAAATCGTTTATTTGTGTTGAAGGCTCATCACATGTCAATGCCCTTTTTGTGGAATTCCCACAGCTTGGACATGCCTACTGACACAAGCATAAGTTGAGCCCATACAATGTTTGCGTACCTGCGTCTACCTGTAAAGCCACATTAACACACTCCAGTGAAGTCATCCGGCATAGAGTAACGTTTGATAGAATTTTCCGTACACTGTTGAGGAGCACAATGGCAGCATAATGGCTGGGCCCTGGAGCTTCTTGAGCTTAGGTAGCGCAATAAGGGTGTCTTAGCATACAGCATCGCTGGGAGGCTGAATTGATTAGGTGCACGTGACTGGATTTGAGATAATTTCACTTGCTTATTTTAATATTCCATTGCGCATGCCATCACGCCCAGATGCACGCCAATTTCCCATGGTTTTCATTGCCTTCTCAATATCTGCTGTTTGAATTTGTGTTAGTAATTTCCCGGGATCGCCTGCAAATGGGTGCAAGGGCTGATCATCTGGGTCGGTGAACTGTTCCGTGAACCATTGTCGAATTGCGTAGGCTTTTCTCTGGTCTGTCTCGATAAAGTCTCCTTCGGTGTTGTGCATAGTAAGTGGTGGTGTGTAGTTAGTAATCGTGTTCCATACGTAGTTTGGCACGGTCTTTACTTTTGACACTCTCATAAATGGGCGGTAGTAATGGTTTCTGCTCTGCTGATAGTTTTACGACTAAAGCGTCATCACTCTACCCAGTTCGGTTGTTGTTTTTGGGAACTCCGATGGTATTGGTGGCTGATGGATGATTCCATACTGTTGGGTATTTTGGTTAAGCCCTTCGCTTGGTCTAGCTATTACACTAAAAATATATCAGAATTGTTCTCATTCGTGATAGCGGGATAACGTTTCTCCGCGCTTATGATACTTGGAAATCTGATTGACCGAATGGGTATACTGTCAACTTAATAAAACTTGATGCGACTTGATAAGTATATTTATTGACAAATCAATTTAATGAACATTTAAAGTCGTGCACATTTAGCAAAGCAGATAACCGAAGAGCCATGGCCACGGTGCTGATGAGTGACCAGACTATAACACGATTATATGTTATCTTAAAATAACTTTGAGCATTCTCGGTCTATCTAAAGTCAAAGCTAACTTGATTTTGAGTTCGCTCAAAGCCGAACCGAGATTACGTGTAGGCGAATCGACTGTGTTTTCATCCTGCCATTTGTACGCGACTCTGCATATTTAGACGCGCTGGTGTAATAGTAGAGCCATATCATCACTTGGCCAAATTCGAACGCGTTGTTCGTTCGAACTATGCAAGATGTACACAGTTGGACATGATGTCATGATCTCAGTTAAAACTTAATTCATCCGAATTCCCTGTGAATCATGTAGCTGCATGGAAATTTACTTAGGCCGTGTTTTCACTATAGAGTTAATCCCGAATAACGACACACGTCTGTATGGCGTTACCCTGGATTAGGTCTCTAGTGAGAACACGACCGTCGATATTTCTTGTATAGTTTTGCTTGATTCATCTAGTAGCTTTAGTATAGACATGGTGGAAATAGTTGTTTTCATAACATCTAGATACACGCGTGTAGAAACTGACCATGTAGAAAGCATCTAAATATATATGCATATAACATAAGAAAAAGACTCTGCCTTTTCTTATGCCATACATTTCATGACTTCAATGGGTATTGCATTGCCCCAAAAGTTTTCCTACAATGTTTTTCATCTAAATTCTAAATTCTAATTTGAACCTTATCAATTTCTGGATCTCATTGATTTCTGTATTTAATTAATCTCGTATCTACCCATAAACATATACTGATACGCTAAGAAACACGACATAAATTTATATAAACATTATAGCGAGTTTTACATAGACTAAGACCGTGTTCACACTAGTAAGTTAATCTGGAGTAACGCCACACGCCAATATGGCTTCAGTCCGGATTAACTTTCTAGTGAGAGCACGGCTTTAGGGAATGTTCTCATATCGCTATTATTTCGGAAAATACCATGTATATGAGCTGGCGAAAATTTAATGTAAAGTTTCCATGGGGGTCTATCGTTTTATATGGGTCTAGATGCCACCTGAATTCTACCGCCGTTTCTTATAAAATCCCAAGATTCAAGATGGCTTCTCAATAATGCAAAATACCACATATCTCGGGTTCTATGCGTCGTAGAACAGTAAATTTCGTGGCTAAATATAGGTCTTAGAGGTCACCGTATTCAAATGTGGACACACAATTATCTCATGTATAATTATATGTAGATAATTATAAAATAATTTATACATAAACGTATATTTTCAAATTGTGAACTGATTGACAGCAGGGATCCAGATTGATATCAATGCAACATATACCAAGAAGACACTTCTGAAATGCCCACTAGACAAATCTTGAACAAATGGCTATAAGGCAGATGCATATATATTATTTTTGGCAAACGTAGAATAGTTCAGAGAGATCGACTTTCTTCCAACAGAACTAGATTTTGAAGTGCTGACCATTTTGCTACACGACGCGCAGCGTGGCATACGTCCTCTTATTTGAAATACAACATTTCCACGCTGACAAAAGCCAAGATGATAAAAGAACATAACACTCATAATGCTGAGACTAAAAAACAACCAACAAAGCGCCAGCCACATATGTTTCTTTTGTGAGTGAGGACTGGAAGAAGGTAACCTGCATCAATTTCAATATTGGATGTTGACAAACATCTGCGAACCGTGATAACGGACACTCAGCCGTTCACAGGAATTGCAGGTGGAGATCTAATTACTTTGGCGGCAAAATATCATCTAAAATATCAGAGCAAACCGCGAAATCGTATTCGAGGCCTCACTAAAATATTGAACAAGAAGGAAACAGAAAAATCAGTTGAGAAAGTCTATGGCATTTACAGAGCTGACAATTTACATAGAGAAGGGTGGGTGGGGGTGTACTTGAACACTTCTGGTCAAGCTGTCAGACCTACATATTGTCTATGTTGATTGGTTAAGTGATCTGGGCATACGGAAGGTTGTAAATTAGACCAAGCGGAAGAACAGTCTACTGGACATACAAGAACAGTACGGTGGAAGGTACACCGTTATTATTTTCACAGACGGGGTGAGAAATATATTGAAGAAAGATCTGAGGAAAGGAGACCTCCAAGAAGATGTTCTTATCCTAGCTAAGGCATGTGCCATAATCAGAAAATACATATTCAAACACGCGTTATTTTAAATGTAGTCCTTCTTTTACACCAGGTTCTCAAGAGAACTCACCACCGCCAGACTTAATATTCATCATTTCCCACATCATCAATGGACCGAATCTAAATGATCTAGACAGACAGGCGTCAGTCAGAGGCCTGCCTCAGCATTGGTCAGGTAATTACTTACACTGTAAAGAAATGAGTACGCAATTCTGATGTGAACGTAAGATATACGTTAGAACATAAACACCATTGCCAACTTTATAGGGATTTATACACTTGTGCAGACGAAAAGTAACACGCTCATTCAGCAATGGACCTTTCCAATTTTAGTTATGCCCCACCCATCACTATCTAAACTACACCCACACTTCGCCGTGTTGGGATTGATCGATCCTCGAGTGCCATAACTATCAATCTGGTGAAAACTATACAGTTAAGTTGTTGCATATTTTGGAACTAATTTGACTGGGTGCTGTTACTGCCTACGGCATTAACAGCGCACAATCAAATTAGTTTCAAAATATTCAACAGGATATTTATTAAAGAGACTTTCAATTCGTACAACAACGTGTAGTCCGTCTTCAAATATGCGTTTGTGACGGACTTATCGACGTCATTCATGACGCCATAGATTATGATGTCATTCTACACGTTGCGTAGTTGATTATGACGTCATAGGATGGGTTGATAAAGTGGACAGGTCTATTATACCTGATGGGGATCCGTCTTTCCTATGATAGAGTTTGTAGCCTGTTGTAATACTACCATGTGAAACACAAACACATTCTCTGCATGCCAGTTATGAATCTATCCCAGTGGTAGCGTTGTGGACTGTAGCCGTTGCGCTACCAGAATGCGATGTGGGGTCTCATCGAGACATGTTCGGATGATGCCCAGGCCGATGAAAGATTCTGGGTTGAACATGTACTGTCACTTGCAGAGAACAGAGGTCTCGATCGTGACGGTACCATCGTATGGGCAGCCTATTATGCATCCCGAGAACATACAATAGAACACTCACCACATATGTGTGCACTCCTTCCTCTATTCTATGAGAAGTCAACCACACCAGCAATGATAACACATAGCAATGACATACAGAGACAAGCAATCACACATCTTAACCCTGAACAAATTCCAGCTGCCACACTCGATCAGACATTGCTTGCCCTAGCCATGGTTGTGCACTCGAAATGGCCATGCCTACATAGCGAGGTATTGCATGCTGATGTGATTGGTGGCATGTACATATAGATTGTCACATGAAATATACTAGGAGATGTGTTGGAAGGCTCGGGTTGGACAGCAGCTCTGGCAGAGGCAGAAGTAACATCGTCTGGTATTAATTCGACTGGGTGCAATTTTCTGTATTTACCTGCTGGTGGCGGAATGGAAACATATTTCAAAGTTAACTCACGTGAAATTGTGACCTACTCGATTTACCCCGCTTCATAGGTGGCCACACTCGAGTAGGTACTAAATTACGAACTCTAGCCGTTTAGGTGCTACGCTACTCTATTACGGTCCTAAATTCACTCGTTGATAACAGATATCACGTGAATATATCATAGCTAATGAATATTCATAATATAACTTAGTCATTGATCTCAATGTCAGGTGATACAATCAGACATGCACTGATTGGAGGAAAATCAGATTTTGCTGAATCATTAACACTTTGAAGACCGTATTCCCAGATTCTCAAAATCGGGATAATTGCACAAGTTAGCTTTTGATCATTTTGAAACTAATTTGACTGTAAGCTGATACTGCCATATGTATTGAACACCATAGTTTCGTGTATTGTAGCCGAGTTTTCATATATGCCGTTTTGGGATCGAAGGGGTAACGGCGGGTGAATTTCCATATAATCAGGGCCTACATGTTAACCTAATTAACAGTTACAAATACACCTATATATATATGTACACAAGAATCAGTCATCGAACCGTTCTGTTCCTTAGGCATAATTATATCAGCCTGGCCCCTGCGCTATCGGAGTACCCTTGGAAAATAAACGCAATCAGTTGCATGCTATAAGCAGTATACTATATTTGACTGATTGATAGAATCTGTAGGTTTTAAACAGCAATTGCAGCCATGTATGCAGCTCTTTCCTTGGATAAGTAAACTGTATATTGTATAAATATATTATAATCTAATAGATAAATCCACTTTTAGTTATGGCACACCCATCTCACCCCAACCCACGCTTTGTCAGTGTTGAAATCAACCCGACACTCCTTGAATCTCAAGTTCCAGAAAACTACAGCGGTAATTAAGTTGTTGAATATTTTAAAACTAATTTGATTGGGTGCTGTTGCTACATATTGAAGATTTCGTGACCCCACAAAGGTCAGGGTCAAGGTCGTTCAGGTTCGGGAAGAAGGTTGCCTTCTCCTCTTACAATTGATGATTGAAATGAAACTTGAAACACGTTGTCTAGTTTTCAGGTTATTATTTCTTTCTGTATAACGGTTACTGACTTTGACTTTTTACAATATTTTCACTGAATATATTAAGTCCTTAAATGAGATAAATATAAAGATTCACACTTAATACTTAAGCTATCTAGCCTGACTGAGAGAGCAACAATCTATCGCGAGAATTTAGAATTTAGTTTAAGATCGAAAATTAATAGACTTCCTTTTTTTCTTCATGGTCGCTCGTATTTATACCAGGAGAATGTGTTCTAGTCCGCTCTTCTATTATTCCTCCTGGATCCCAACCGTTTTGTGGTTCATACAGAATATTGCACCACCAATCTTAAGTGTTGATTCCACTTATCAAATTCTATTTTCAGAATTTAATGTAAATTTCTGAGTGGTATTGGGAAGTTGAAGTGCTTAACGATTTGATGCCAGATGCCAAAACGTACTATCCACAATTTGCCAATGCTTCAGGCAGGCCCGCAAATGGATTGAAAAGTATCATCTTTAGTTATTGCATGACTACTAAACAACGTCCTCGTGACTTTGGTCTTATGACGTCTTGTGACAAACTCTCCTGGTAACACGACCATGTTGGGTTTTATTGAATTTCAGACACACTCACAATTGTGTTTCCAATCCTTACAGTTTTCCTCCGTTTTGATTCAATCAGATTATAATTTCTTGGAAACTGACCGCTGTTGGTTGCAGCAACAACTTTCTGTTATTGCTTGCATTATCCCAACATCAGTCAGCTCTCTCATTTCAAAATTCATCTTATGTCCTATATCTTAGCATTCCTAGCTTGACGTAAATACCCCTCACAGCTTGACGCACATGAACTGTGATTTTAATTCAGCAAGGTTACATGATGTTCCACATAGGTTCGAAGTATACTGAGAATAATATCTGTCCGCACGTCTGGCCAACATGCCTTCATATCCGTCCGTCTCTCTGACTCTTTTGTGAATATGGTTGCATGATGATCGTGCCTATATTCGTGAGGGGCGAAGATGGTATCGGCGAGGTTATAGGGCATCCGCAGACATTAGCGGATCAGATGGTAGCTACTCCATCTATCCATATCTACAATATGGTAGCCACAGCGCCCAGTCCAATTAGCTTTAAAATATTCAACAGAATGTTTATCAAATAGTAAGGATACACACTACTTACAACTGACAGACGTTTAATAGTCCGTGACGGACTTAGTTCCGTCATTCATTCCTCATTTGATTGTGACGTCAGCCTACATGTGACGTAATTGATTATGACACTAGCTACTTGAGTGACAGATTGGATTCATCAATAGAGGAATCCAGTCTGTGGATCAAGTATTGACGTCATAAACAATTGCGTCATATAATAAGGTTGACGTCATAATCCAGTGCCACAATCCACAGTCATAAGTAACAGACATAGTCCGTCATAAATCTGGAACAGACCGCCATGTTGTACAAATTCTATGTCTTTGCTACTTAACAAACAGTATGTTAAATATTTTGAAACTAATTTAAATGGACGCTGTTGCTGACATAAGCTTGCCTGTAGAGTTACCTTGATATTGGGATTCTGACAATTCAGAATTCGATCGATACCAACAAGGACAAAGCGTGGGCGGAGCTTAGCTAGAGGTGGGTGGGGTATAAATGTGGATTCAAAAGGTCTCTCTCCTTAAACGATGCCAGTCTCTTTTCAACATGTTGAATTATACTGATAGAACATGATGCACAAATTCCATGTCATTCATCTTCCGACGCATTTCTTCCTGTATAACATTGGACCATTCCATCATATGACGTCATATGACGTCATAATCAACCACGTGACGTGTCGGAAGACTCATAATCATGACGTCATGAATGATTCGATTTAGTCCGTCTTAGCGGCTTAATAGTCCGACACGTTGTACGAATTGTATGTCTTTGCTATTTAATAAGCGTGCTGTTGAATATTTTGAAACTAATTTGAAGTCAAATTAGTTTCAAAATATTCAACAGCTTACCTGTATACATTTCAGGGAATTGATAGTCATGGAGTTCATGGATCGATCGATCGGAACACGAGCGAGATGTGGGTCGGGATTAGTTAGAAATGGGCAAGGCATGGCTAAAACTGGACAGATCCATTAGTTGCCGCATAGCATCGCGATAAACCTGAATTATGAAATTTGTGATCGCCGCCATTTTCTCTCCTCACACGATAGTGTGTGATGTCATGTAGGTGCCAATAAATAATATTCTGTATGTATGATTACTGTATTCTGCGCCTGTAGTAGTAGAAATATCCTACAGCTGCAATCAGTCCTTCCTTGCTTCTGCCCATCATGTCTTGTCCTCAGCCGAAATCTTTAGCCTTCTCAGGTCCATTCTTGAGTTGAGTGTACCGAGTTCTGCTTTCTTGAGGTCACCTCGTAGCATGCAGATTTATGCAATGACGTCCTTTCCTGACTTTGTATTGGCTGCCTCCGAATTCCAAGGTTCTCTGTGCTGGCGTGCCTTCTGACACCCTTAGTACATGCTATGTTCCCCATGACGCAGCGTGCAGCAATGTCAGCAGTATACTGCAAAGCAGTGAGCCCAGGATTTTACTTTTTCTCCACGATTCGCCGCCACTAAATGGGTCATCATTTTCTTCAGTTTCATGCTTTGTAGATAGGTATATGTGGGAGAACTCTGATTTGGATAAAACTTTCCCGCACAGATTTCAATGCGGCAGCAAGGTAGCAGGTGAAAAGCACAGGAGATAAACCATCTCCCTGTATGGAGCCGATTGATGTCTCAGCTTGGTGTCTGCAAGCAGTAGTCTCACTAGTCGTAGCTCATCTTCATTGCAACTGGCCTGGCGTAGTACATCTAGGGTCTTTGAGCGTTTAATTGTGTCAAAGGCTCGTGACATGTCAATGCCCATTTTGTAGAAATCCCAGTGTTTGGACATGACTACCGACACAAGCAAGCGTTGAGCCTATATATTGTGTGAGCACCTGCGTCCACGTTTGAAGCCACTTTGACGTGATCCGTTGATGTCATCGATCGCGTCTAGGATGCGGCATAGAGTAACATTGGATTGGAATTTCCGTATGCTGTTGCGGAGTACAGTGGACCACAGATTGGCTGGGGACCATGTGGCTTCTTGGGCTTGGGTAGCGCGATAAGGGTGCGTTGACCTACAGCATCGATGGGTGGTGCATAAAAGCTGAATTGATTAGGTACGTGATAGGTTTTGAGATAATGTCACTTGCATATTTAAACGGTAGCCTAAGTATTCTATATTATCCTATAATTAGGACAGCAAAAAATCTGAATTATACATTCATATTTTATAAGAAAATCACCACTCTTTATCCCTTGTACTAAACATCTGACCATGATAAACGGCTACTAAGAATGTTCGCCAGTTGATATGAATAATGCTATTCTGAATCAACAAACCCAATGTACCTTTCCAGTTTTAGCTAGGCCCGGCCCATCTCTAGCTAAACCCCACCCATACCGCGATCATGTTGGGATCGATCGATCCCCGAACGCCCTGACTATCAATTTCCAGAAAACTATTCAGGTAAGCTATCGCAGCAACAGCGTCCAGCCAAATAAGTTTCAACATATTCAACAGAATGTTTATTAAATATTAAAGACATGCAATTCATACAACGTGTCGGACTATTAAACGTTAACGACGGACTATATTGAATGACTCATGAATGACGTCATGATTATGACGTCACCCTACACCTCACGTAGTTGATTATGACGTCACATGATGGATGGATAAACTTGGAAAGGGCCATTAAGGATCAAATACCGCAAAAGCGCGAATACGCATTGCGTTGCGCAATTAGCCACGTGTTTAAAAGGCATATATGATTTTAATATGGACGAAAGGCATTAGAATGCATATTGGCACGGAGATTTGTCACCACGTTTTAAAGTCACTATGGTATTTTTTCGCACGCGTAATTTAACCGTACGCGAAATCATGCAAACAAACTCTCGCTTGAAACGTCACACCCTCGCGATTTCCGGTCTTTGGCCGGAAATTAAAATCTACACTCATGATATTTGACCTTCAATACGTGTAAAAACGTTAAGCCTAAAACTACTGGAATCTGAACAGAATGGACCGTTTCAGTTTTAGCTATACCTCAACTATCTCTATCATAGTTCCAACCACACGTTGGAATCGATCGCTCTCTGAACTCCCTGACTATCAATTTTCGGAAAACTATACAGGTAAGCTGTTGAATATTTTGAAACTAATTTGACTGAGCGCTGTTGCTACCTATGGCAGCAACAGCGCCAAGTCAAATTAGTTTCAAAATATTCAACAGCATGTTTATTAAATAGCAAAAAACATACAATTCGTACACCGTGTCGGATTATTAAACGTTAAAGACGGGGTTAATATAATTATTCATGACGTCATGATTATGACGTCAGCTTACACGTCGCGTAGTTGATTATGACGTGATATGATTGTGTGACGAAATGGATTCATGAATTCAACAGAATAGTTCTAGTATTGTAGATGATTTTCTGAATTTGGTCTTTCAGGTTCACAATCTCGGGGTACCAAATTATAGTGCCCGTTATGGATAGGTGTGCATTATGTATTTCTTTTTATGCAATCATTGCACAGCTTATCTCAACAACATATGGCGATGTGGAGCACAGGTTTTGTCTTTCCTGTCCACCTGTAAGTCAACCACATGAATGTCAAACATTTGCTGAAGTATGGTCATATGAAAGATGCTCCACTGAACGCTTGTTATTGCTGAATCACTCAACTGTCTTTAAATTTGGTTACGAGCATCAGACTGCCTTAATACGGGCGATCCACGTAATGTACGTATGCCAAGCACTGATATCCCTCTCTGCCATGAATGCTGTTTAGCAAGTCTCTGTAACAGAAAGCTGTGTGGAACACGTCAAAGTAACGATACAAGTAAGCTATATATAGAGTATCGGTGATATAGCACATTATATATGTCAATTCCTACCAACCCACTGGCTGAGCAACCGAACGACCTAGCGAGCGACCAACCGAGCGACCAACCAGTTTACCAAACGCTTGAACAGAAAAATGAATGAATGAGCGAATGACAGAATGCACGAATGAGTCACCGAACACACGACCAAACGGCCGAACAACTGACCGCCGGACCGACCGACCAACTGGGAAGCTGGCTGGTTATCGAACAATGAAACCCTCTCTTGTCTATATGGAGTGGAGGTACCGTAATTAATTTGTGGATTCAGATTGTGGATTAACGTACTTCTGCTTAATATCATCATCTTCTTTTCGTTCACTGATCATACCGCCAGTCCTATAAGTGACTATCGACATGATCATAAGCGTTAAGTGCGTGGATCCATGGTTTATTAGAGTGCACCGTGCGGCCTGGAACCTCCGTCTTCAGCACTCGAGGTTTCTGTCAGGGTTACCTCACCCTTACCTCCTTTAGTCGCCTCTTACAACACGCAGAGGATACGGAAGGTGTATTCTAAGCCCCACCTACAGGGCAGTGCTTAATATCTGATTAGTGTGTCTGTGTGCGTGCGTGCGTGCGTGCGTGAGTGCGCGTGCGTGCGTGCGTGCGTGCGTGTGCGCGCGCGCGCGTGTGTGCACGCGTGCGTGTGTGCGCGCGCGTGTGTGCGCCTGTGTGTACGCGTGTGTGTGCGCGTGTGTGCGCGCGCGTGTGTGCGCGCGTGTGTGCGCGCGTGTGTGTACGCGTGTGTGGGCGCGTGTGTGTGCGCGTGTGTGCGTGTGTGTGTGTGTGCGTGTGCGTGTGAGTGCGGGTGCGTGTGTGCGCGCGCGCATGCATGTGCATGTGTGTGCACGTGTGCACGTACCCGAAATGAAATGACGTGATCCGATTTGTCACTGAAGTATCTGATGTTATATTAAAATACATCACATGCTAACTGACGTCACAATCGAAATGATGTATGTCCGTCACCAATATCGCAAAGTCCGTCACCAAATATTCCACAGTTTAGCGCATATAGCCTGAAATTGTAGCCCGCGAATCCAGATTTCAAAGTATTAAAATTAATGGACCTTTCCTTTTTAGCTATGCCCCGCCCACCACTGGCTAAGCTCCACCCACACTTCGCCGTGTTGGGATTGATCGATCCCCAAATACCCTAGCTATCAATTTCCTGAAACCTATACAGGGAAGCTGTTGAATATGGCAGCAACAGCGCCCAGTCAAATTAGTTTCAAAATATTCAACAGAATATTTATTAAATACTTAAAGCAAACAATGTGTACAACAACGCATAGGCCGTCTTCAAATATGTGTTCGTGACGTACTTATTGACGTCATTCATGACGTCATTCATTATGATGTCATTGTACACATCACGCAGTTCATTATGACGTCATATGATGGGGGTGGGGGAGGGGGATACTCTGGAAAGGTGAATTCCAACAGCACATAATGTGGACGGAGAAAAGCTAGAATTGGGTTGGGCATATCTAGAAATAGACCCCATTATACGTGGCCATTTATAATTTATAGTTATTGTTTATTGGTTCACTTGGAAACCTAGGCGATCTCCTTCACTCCCCGTTTCCTTTCTCCATCCAAGAGTTTAATAAATGGGTACCGGGGCGAAAAGTGACCCGCTACATATTCAGATAAAAATTAGCCTAGATATGTTTTGACTGGTTCATAGATATTAGAGATTTGATTTAGGGCAACAAACCAATAGCTTCAAATGTTTTAGTCATGAACAAACACATATGTCGCTTATCTAATCATAATCCGTACAGTATCTGCAATACATTTCTTTACATAGAATTGGCTTGTCTGCTTGGCGAAGATACCATAACGTATTGCAATGAAGGGGAATATTGTTACACCGAACAAACACAAAGTAGCAGACCAAACAGACGAAATTATGGATGCGCCCCTTGGGTAAGAATGAGCGAAAAATATGACTATGTATGTTTGTATGATTACTGTATTCTGCGGCTGTAGTAGTAGAAACATCCTACAGCTGCAAACAGTTCTTCTTCGCTTTTGCCCACTGTGTCTTGTCCTCAGCCGAAATCCTTAACCTCCTCTGGTCCATTCTTGACTTGAGTGTACCTAATCCTGCTTTCTTGAGGTCACCTCGTAGCACGCTTAGCACATTTATGCAATGACGTCCTCTCCTGGCTCTCTACTTGCTGGCTCCGAGTAGGGCGAATTCCAAGGCTCCGTGTGCTGGTGTGTCTTCTGGCATCCTTAGCAAATGGCCAAACACGAACCATCTTTGCTGGGCGACTTTTACAGACAGCGGCGACGTATTACACATTTTGTATAGTGCATCATTGGAAATTATGCTCTCTGGCCATCGGTGTCCAGTGCGTAGGTGTTTGCGGTGCAGGCATCGAGTTTGTCTAGAGCTGCCTTTATCGCTGCCCAGCTGTTACATTTATACAGCATCGAGGATACGCGGGTTGCATTGTATAAACGTAGTCTTTTTTATCAAGGGCATCTTTGATCTACGAATCCATAGCTTCCAGAATGACTGGAATGTTATGTTCCCCATGACGCAGCGTGCAGCAATGTCAGCAAAAACATTCAACAGCTTACCTGTATAGCTATTTTGGAAATTCAGATTCGGGGAGTGCTGGGATTGATTGATCCCAACACTGGCAAAGTGTGGGTGGAGCTTAGCTAGAGATTGGTGGGTCAAAACTAAAACCGGATTACTCCATTGTCCAAGAATACCATTAAAAGTTAATAAAGAATACACTCTTTCATGACAAAGTCTGTCAAAAACTGCACTCTGCAGGGGTCTTGCTGAATCTCCATTTAAAGGCCACAAGAAGCCTATTTTTTGAAAATTTACCACTGGAATGACTGACTCGATAATCGAGCCAGTCCTCACAGTGGTACATAAAACAAGGACAAATTTGTCCAACTTGACAGACTATTACGCATTTATGACGAACAAAATTACATCATTAATGACATAATTTATTATGACGTCATATGAGCGATCGATACACTGGATTCCTCTATTGCCTGATGTCTCCTCCAATCATCCCTAGCAAGCATAGCGCACTTCAAGCGATACAACTCTTGACAGTCTAAAATGTAAGGGACATAACTGGTAATACGTGGCCACAGTCATAATAACCTGCTATTTATATAGAAGAAATAGTGCCTTTCTTCGGTTTACTTACGGTACCAGTCGGAGTCTGATACCAAGTTGTCAAGACCGGCCCTTCAAATCAATGACACGGAGTTGTATTTGGAAGATTCGAGATTAGGTAGAAAGGTTGTCTTTTTCTCTTACACAGATTCTAGAATTATTCAAAAGAACTACTTTATTAAACTTATATAAACTATCAAATATTACAATAACTTGTGAGATTTTACAGGCAATTTATTGGCGAACAGCACAATCATATACTGTATGTAATGATAATAACGGCTACAAATTGTGCTGAAGATTCTCTAAGTCCTAGCACAAGCCTGAGTACGTCTAACATCCTGGTCATTAGATGATAAACGGATAATTTTACAAGTCGTCAGCGTCTTATATACATATCGGCCGTTGACTCTGTGTAATCGACAATAAGAGAATTACTTGCATGACGTCACAGCGTCCAATCGTCCTTGATACACGTCTAAACCAACGTTAAACCAACCACATTCATTCTTACTAACCCTTGAAAATGACGTAGTAGGGATATCCTGGGACGTAGAGGCACTGAGGTGTTCCCCCAGAACTGCACAGTATCTGCGATTTCACAATAATATTTGTGTTTTAATTACCTCGCCAACGTTGAATACCATGCGTTCTTAAGCATTCCAATCTTGCTTGACAATATTTGTTCCAGCATAATTGGTCCACCATAGTTCCAGCATAATTGGTCCACCATAGATCTAGCGTAATTGGTCAACCATAGATCTAGCATAATTGGTCCACCATAGATCTAGCATAATTGTCCACCATAGATCTAGCAAAATTGGTCCACCATAGATCTAGCATAATTAGTCCACCATAGTTCACGACAAACGATGGTGGACAGTTGCCCCTTAGAATCCACTGTGCATACGAGAGCACACAGCTGAACTAAGTAGGGCCTGTGAGCTGGCAGTTAGTATGGAACCTTGTGAGTATAATAGAAATTGGTGTGATGTAATACCTGGAGTTATTGTGAAGGGAACTTCACAAGTTAAGGTCTGGATGTTGCTCTTAGGCGCCCTGACAACCAATCTCAATTTGGTGGTCGAAAGCTCAAATATCAAGAGGTCACAGGTCAAGACCATCGAAAATAGCGCTTGTATGAGACTAAAACTTTTATTAAATGTGTGTCTAAACTTTATCATACAGCAGCATTTGTAGAGCTCATGTTTTTAGGTAAGTTCTGGGAGACACCATATCGCCCATGAACACGACAAGGAGCTGGACTACCTTCACAGATTGCTGGGATCTTCGAAACAGAGGTGGCTTTAACCAGAATGGCGTTTACGATATATACCCACCACCAGCACACACCCGTGTTCGTGTCAGATGCGACATGACAACGGACGGTGGGGGCTGGACTGTCCATCAGCGACGATACAACGGATCAATAAATTTCATGAGGACGTTCCAGGAGTACGAAGAAGGTATTGCATTGCGTTCTTTTGAAAAGGAAAACCTTTCAATACGTTTTGCACAAGCAAAATGTGCTTTTTCAGTTTGTATATTATATGACGTAATAAATCCTAAAATATCAGATTGTTATAGTTTGCAGATTTAGCAAAACATTTTGAAAAGTCATCCTTTCTGAACGCAATGCTGTTTTGTTTTAGTACTGTCAACTCTGTTTGAAGCGATCGCCGTATCAAAAACTAAGAATAAATCCCTAGACAGACAGATCTTTAATATAACGGAGTTGTCAAAATACGTCACTTGTTGGTTGATGGTAGAATCGAATAGCATAAGACAAACACCGGGATGGGCGTGAGGGGTGTGTGGGGCTGGCGAGTGGTGGTTTGGTGGGGTGGCGTGGGTCGGGTGGGTGTGGTGGGGGTGGGGGTGGTGCGTGCGTGCGTGCGTGCGTGCGTGCGTGCGTGCGTGCGTGCGTGCGTGCGTGCGTGCGTGCGTGCGTGCGTGTGTGTGTGTGTGCAAAGTTCCGATAAGAGTATGAACTGTATGCATTTGGCGAATTTACAATTTAAATATTCTGCTAAAATATTCTGAAAGTAATGGGAACTGTTCTTACTTTAGGCAGCAAAAGATGCTCGTAAAGACAATTACACGGTTGGTGGTGCTTAGTTAGAGATTGGCGGGACATAGCTCGAAATGGACCCCTTCACTACGCTTAACAATATATAAATATAAATATGTGTTATTTGATATTCATTCGCATTAATTAAAGTGAACACCATTTGTTATTCATGTAATTTATGACCCATTGAACATAATTTAAAAATCCGCCACAGAGTAATACAAAGGCGGCGATTGAGTCCAGCTTAGATTTATGTTAATTAACCACATTCCTGGTATCGATTTTTGATGGACTATGAATATAATTTGCAGTTGGGTCAATTTGTTCTAGATAATATATGGTTTACTGGACAATTATGTTTATTAACAGATTCAACTACATATCCAATTTAAGACTAAGGTGTGTTCTCTCTAGAGATTTAACCGGCGTAATGCAATACTGAGGTATGACGTTATTCCCGATTAACTCTCCAGTGTGAACACGGCCTAACGCCGGGCTGAAGTATGACGTTATTCCTGATTAACTCTCCAGTGTGAACACGGCCTAACGCCGGGCTGAAGTATGACGTTATTCCTGATTAACTCTCCAGTGTGAACACGGCCTAACGCCGGGCTGAAGTATGACGTTATTCCTGATTAACTCTCCAGTGTGAACACGGCCTAACGCCGGGCTGAAGTATGACGTTATTCCTGATTAACTCTCCAGTGTGAACACGGCCTAACGCCGGGCTGAAGTATGACGTTATTCCTGATTAACTCTCCAGTGTGAACACGGCCTAACGCCGGGCTGAAGTATGACGTTATTCCTGATTAACTCTCCAGTGTGAACACGGCCTAACGGCGGGCTGAAGTATGACGTTATTCCTGATTAATTATCTAGTGAGAACACGGCCTCAGCATATGCTATGGTCGTTTTGAACTCCACTCCATGTCCGTATAATTACGTTAATAATTGTTGCGACGATTTCCAATCTGTAAACAACGTTTTTTTATGCGATTAACAGGTTTTGGCGATATCTCCAGCGAATATTGGCTGGGCCTTGTTTGGATGCATACTCTTACGACAAAGGCAGAATACCCGGTACAGATGCGCGTGGATCTTTGCACGTTTAACGGCACTGTCGGATACGCGATATATGATGTATTCTCAATCTCTAGTAAAAATGATACATATCGACTCAATGTTGGGCGCTTCACAGATGGGATCATCTTGGACAGATTGACAGCATGGCACAGCGGACACATATTTCAAACAACAGGTGTTTGTGCAAAGGCGTACATAGGTGGGTGGCGGTATCGCAGCTGCATCAGCGCTAACCTGAATGGCGGCAGGTATAACGGTGGCCATCAACAAGGAATTGTTTGGTGGTACTTTGGCCGTGACAGTTCCACTATGCCCAGTTTGAGATCATCAGAGATTAAGATACGGCCAGTAAATGCGACTTGGGACGCGCCACGCCCATGTACCTGATCTTAACATTTTTGGCAATAAATATGTACATTGAAATCTGTGTATAAACGAACATCTGGAATAGCAGAAAAACGTGGTTACTAAACGGTGGTGTTTCTCACAACGCAGACCAATGGAGCGATACGATCTCTCGCTAAAGTAGACCTTTCCAGTTTTGGCTATGCCGCGCCCATCTCTAGCTAAGTGCAACCCACACCTCGCTCGTATTGGGATATCTCGATCCCTGCGACTATCAATCTTCAGAAAACTATACAGGTAAACTGTTAAATACTTTGAAACTCGTTTGACTGGGTACTGTTGATGCCTATGGCAGCAACAGTGCCCACTCAAATAAGTTTCAAAATAGTCAACAGCATCCTTACTAAATAGTAACGATATACAATTCGTGCAACAACGCTTAGTCCGTCAGCATTTATGCGTTTGTGACGTACTTATCTACGTTATTCTTGACATCATTGATGATTTTATCCTACACGTCACGTAGTTGAATATGACGTCATGTGATGGATGGATAAAATTGGAGAGGTCTATTACATCGCATGTAGATTGACGGCACATATCGATATGCGCAATGAATAACGTATATAGCTCTGACTCAGGAACATTTAAAAGTCAGTCAAGTGTCAAAGCCACTGCATGCTTGATTCTTGCCATGCTATGCTTTTAGGCAATGGTGTGGTAAACGATGCCGTACTTTCGCGATTACCATTTATCGCTTGACGTCACAGTGCCCCGTTTCCAAGACAAATATGCCGGAAAGCTGTTGATTATTTCGAAAGTACTTTGACTGGAGCCCATTGCTACAGGAACAGCTTTGAGTCAAATTAGCATCAAAATATTAAACAGATTATTCCTTATAACATAAAGAATTGCCATTTCTAGTATGTTTGTGTTAAAGAGATAAGCGGTTGTTAAATGAGAAACAATGGTTTGGTCAACAACAAACGATGATGCCATAAACACTCACTGATGACGTAATAGAAGGGCCGATTTCTAGATATGCCCCGCCCATTCCTACCTAAGCTTCGCCAAGTTCTATATACTATGCTATACTCTGAATACTGAATTCCTAGAATGCCGATTTCAAGGTAAGGTAAGGTAAGTTGCTATTTATTGGTATTTCGATACTATTTTAACTGTGGGTTGTTCAGCAACAGCTCCGCGTCAAATTAGTTTCAAAATATTCAACAAAATGCCCATTGCTTTGTAAATCTATCAAATACATACAAATCTTACTTGACGAACTTTTCACTGTTCATAGCGGAGCTAGATACGTCATAATGATTGTGATGCCAGCTTAATATTGATGTAATTATCCCTTATGGGCGAGAAATGGTGGGTATTTCGACCGCTCCAGTCTGCGTGCGTGCGCGCGTGTGTGCGTGCATGCGCGTGCGTGGGGAGCTGTATTACGAAATCTACTGATCCGATTTAGGACACGATCCGGATAACAGATCTTACCGTGCACGAGGATTCCCAGACTTAGGCCACGACACGACGCACAGAACGGAAACAACTAGTTCGAGTTGGCCTAGATTTTAACACAAGGGATCATATACTAGCCTGGATTCCACAACCTTTGGCATGACCCTAAAAATCCGGAAAATCCGAAAGAATCAAGAAAAATCCGGAAAATTTAAAAACTTTATATAATGTGGTAAAAACGGGAGGGCGACTGCAGGTCTGCAACTTCTGATTAGTCTTGTTTTATATGACATCAGATACTTGAGTGACAGATCAAAGAGCCTAATGATAGATTTCGAGGATCCCACATGAGACTACAGATAATATCAAAATATTCAAATATCGTTTAGGAAATCTCGTGTTGAACGAATCTTCGCGAGATTTACTAAGCAACGTTGATGCTATTTATATTAAATTGAAAATCGTTTCGCGTTTCATTCATCCTATAACCCATATCATTTAAATAATGTTTTCTGCCAAATGCAGTGCACCCAGAGTTAGCCAAACCATCGATATTCCATGGTATCAAAATAAAGAATGTTACGTTTGTCTGTCACGTCTCACAATCTAGCAATGACCAACATCAAATGTTTTGTTATCATATTGTATGAGTGAAAAAAGTTAAATATTAAATGGATCTCCACAGTTTAGCACAGAAATAAATTAGCGTGTTTCCAAAAACAATATAAAAAGTACGTTTGGATATTTTGCACACACTTGGATTGGAAGACATTGCTTCCCTATGGAAGCAATCTCTTCCAATCCAATTATGTCAAAATATTGAACAAAATATTTCTTATTAACTAAAATTTATGTTTTTGTTTTGGGAACATGTTAACTTATTTATAAGCTGCACTGCATGCGTGTTTTTATTATTAGTTAGTAAACGTTTGAATAATATACGATAATCACACGATGACTGAAATTGAAATCTTTAATGTACTCCATACAGATTTATTTTGAATTATTATTGAATTATTGTATCATTTTAATAATCGACAGCTAACCAATATTAAGGTCCACGCCATTATTGAAAATATAGATGGGACTGATCGATCCCCGAATGCCTTAACTATCAATTTCCTGAAAACTATACAGGTAAGCTGTTGAATATGGTGTAACTGATTTGACTGGGTGCTGTTGCTGCCTATGGCAGCAACAGCGCCCAGTCAAATTAGTTTCAAAATAGTCAACAGAATATTGATTAAATAGTAAAGACATACAATTCGTACAACAACGCATACTCCGTCTTCAAATATGCGTTCATGACGTGATGTACTTATCTACGTCATTCATGGCGTCATAATAACGGCATTCATTATGCCCTCATTCTTCACGTCACGTCAGTTGATTATGACGTCATATGATGAATGGATACAGTGGAAAGGTCCATTAAACATGCATTATGTACAATCTATTAAGATTATAAACCAAGATTAGACTGAGATACTGGTGTCGAGAATCCACACAGAACAGAGTGGAGGCTACAAATGATAACATGCTAGTATAACACAACATGGCAGATTTCCGAGACTGGTTGAGGCTACATGATTCAAGGTCTGGAAGTTATTTAAAACGTCCATTATCCATGATGTAATGGCAGAGAAGTAAGGATACCTGACAATTTATTTCTCCATTGAAATTCTCATTACCATAAAGCAAGTGGCTATTTCGTTAGCGTTAATTCGTGATTAAATGATATTCATTCATTGCTGTACACCAACAGCAAGGAAATGTACTTATGTTAATACTTTAAACACAGAAACTGTCGTTTAATTTTGTCTGATCTGACCAACTCCGTAAGAATGCCAACCTACTAGAGAAAATATTCTCAAAACACGTTCTTTATCCACCTTGTAAACAGGAACATTTTATATTGACTATGCGCTTCGCTTGATTAAATTATGTGAACGACTGCCAACACATATATCTCAAAACAAAGGACACTGGTCGACAGTTACATCAGGATCTACCATATATTCCATATATCCTTTGACATACTGTTCTTTGGACAGTATTCCAGCATTTGATGTATCGATGGACGAGAATGCATGGCTCAAGAACTCTTTGTCATCCTTATGTCTTGTTATTAAATAAAGCATATTGAACTCTTCCTCATTGATATATCCATCATGATCTTTATCTAGAATATCAAACATGTTTATGAACCAATATCTCCATTTGGCGTCATGTATACGTGGGTGTTTGATCAGATACCAGCCGTGTGCCTCTACCCATTCTTCGACCGTGCACCAGCCTGCAAAGACAGAAGGTAATAGAATATGCGTCCAGTGGGGAGATAGTTTAATGCATGTCATGCATGTGCCATCAACTGCCAGATGATAGATCTCATATCATGATATCTTACAGTAAAACAACACCACAGACAAGTCCTAACTTTCGATATAACAACTTAGTATGTTGATTGACGACACATTTGTTGCAAATAATTATTATCTTTATTTAGTGATATATAGTTGACAGATTATATCAAGCAGTATATTTAAAAAGTCAAGTCTAGTTATTTAGATTCTAACACAGAACTATTGTGGGTCAATAGGAGAGCACACATGTTAATCGCTCGCTTGTTATGGTCTTATTTCCTGTCTAACGAATTATGAAATAGAGTGCTTTTAAAGCTTCCTGCATAGCCGTGACCCAAGGGACGGAAGGAATGTGTGGTGAGGACTGCTGTCTCTTAAAGGTGCATATTCACACCAGAATGTTTGAAAATAAAATTGTTAAAATTGTATACATTTATGGGCTTAAATTGTGTGCGTAGGTGTGATGAAACGAAATAAATCTTAACATATGATGATTTCATTACGTACAAATTAATAAAAAAAATTTAAGTATACAATATAAACAATTTTATTTTCAGTAATTTTGCTGCGAGTATGCACCTTTAAGACGTTGTTATCATACTCTTTTAAATTCGCAATGGGCACATTATTCAGAGGCCCAAACACTGATACGGGTCATTCCTTAAAATGAAGACGCTAGTACCTTAGAGAACTTAGTTATCCGATTCTCATGGGAGAGGGTCTCTTGGCTCTCAATCTAGTAGAACGTGACAACCCCACCAAACGTTCTCGAATCTGCCCCATAGTCTTGTTCCCGTGAGGTAAGGAATATGTGTATATACTTAATATGTTTATATTCTACATACACACCCCAATCTCTATCACGAAACACCTTTGTAAGACTGAGTACATTCTCTGCCATCTCACGCATCCTGTTTATCGATTCACTGTCCGTGATGTTCAGAGACGCCACGATTGCCTCTGCATTCATTTGGGCAATGGTGTCAAGGTTGAGGATCTCATTCGCAGGCGCAAATGCTAAGATATGAATTTTAAATTTCCGTTTCATGTTCGCAAGTGAATCACCCATATTTCCCTGAAAGCAGGAAAGAATAAAATATACATTGAGCGTATTACTCTAACCGAAGAATGTTTTCACCAGAGCAGGTATGGTCAAACTGATTGAAAGACGATGCATTCAAGAGAAATTATAAAGCTGATCAATAGTAGTGCACAGTAAGTCATGTAATTTCAAATTGTCTTATTTTAATACTCTTTTAATGTCTAATGTGAGGAGTTCGTCAACTAGCACCACATTTCTCATAAACACGAAGAAGACATGGCAGCAGCCTAAACCTTAACATATGATTTCCATCCTGTCACTTACCTACGTCAACATAGTTATGCGCAGACTCTGACACATCCTATCGAGCAACCATGCAACAATATTCAAACACAAAATATCAGATAGGTTCCTCCTCTAGTAAGTCAGAGAGATGAAATAACACATTATTGGCGTCCTCCGATGTTAACACAGAAAGGTGTATTGTGTGGCTCATCCGATATTAGAAGGCTAAATTAAGGAAGCCCGTATATAAATTAAAATTAAGTAAACACTAATAATTGTAATGCGTAGATAATTGTTTCACTATCAATATTATAAACAATGTATTCGGATAAACCGAACCCGCGATGATCTAAAGAAAATCAACAAACTATCAAATAATAGAATAACCACGAAATCGTCCTACTCAGCCTGTGGGAAAACAATTACTGGATATAGTGATGTACTTGCTGTAGTCCCCAACAGCCCTATAGAGTTTTTGCTTAAAGACTATAGGCTGGGACCGATGCTGTTGTGTTAAGATGATTAGAAGAGGGCATTCTTGGAGAATAAGACTTGCAGCCATGCTTTCTTCACTACAACTACAAAAGTCTGAGCGCCCGTACTAGAGCTTCAAATAAAGATGGTATATGTGGGCATATGCTAGACGAAAAATTATAACTACATATTTCCTGGTGAGATGGGTAATACGCCCATAGTCGCTGTATGGATGTTCGACGAGCCACTCCTTATACATGCTGCCCTATTTTGTTGCTTTAGCTTCATTATATGACATAGATGTATCTGGGCGAGCTAGTACCCTCTGTAACAGAAAACGCTCCATCTTTTCATCGAAAAGAAGGATCTCATGGGTCAGAGATGCGAAAGTATGTAAACGCTTACAAGACAAAAGGAGCACGTATGAAAACGCGTCTCTCTTGTACTGATTGTCTTTTTATCGTGGCTTCTATTGATACTCTAACTCTCTAAGGCTTTCTGTAGCTATCCTGTACAGGCTAACCAATTCTGTGTCGCAATGTAGATGCCATGCCTTTCATCAGAAGAATGATTGTGTACCTCCTTCGCCATTTTCGTTGCATCACGGGAAGAACCATCTGTGAAATCACCGGCTCATTTAGTGCACTGTGGCTAGGATTTTACATCGACGCACGTTGTTTGAAACTGTCTTGTGTCTATCTTTGTTAGCTGGAATTTTTGGCTTTGCCAGGTATGGTGTCACTCACTTTCGGTGTATGTTTCCTTGTCCATAGTAAATCAGGGCTGTACATTTTGATAGGATATCCAGAATCAATCTTTAGAAATACTGCTAAAAATACGTGCTAGGTGTATGGAGGAATGAACCTTTAGCTATGCGAAGGTCATCTTTAGTTAGACCCCACCCACACGTCGCACGTATTGGGATCGATCCCTGCATTCACTGACTATCAATTTCCAGCAAACTATACGAGTAATATGTTCACTATTTTGAAAGTAATTCGACTGGATGCTGTTTCTGTTTATGGCAGCAGCAGCGCCCAGTGAAAAGTCAAATTAGCTTCAAACTATTCAACATTATCTTTATTAAATAGGAAAGAATACAATTCGTATAACAACGCTTAGCCCATCATCAATTAAGCATTCCTGATGAACTCATTTACGCCATCCATGACGTCATTGACTATGACGCCATCCTACACGTCACGTCATTAATTATGACGTAATATGATTAATGTATAAACTGGAAAGGTATATTATGAATCAGATTGTACAGGCTATCGCTTGGATACTCTTTGAGGGATAGGATGCTCGCCTTTAGCTGCGTGACTTCATCTATGAAATTGCTTCTTTCAATCCTGCTCGACATTGTGATTTTAAACGTTCATGGAGTCCCATCTCCACACGTCGGATCTTTAAGAATGTGTTATGATTTTGTAGTTGTTTTTGCATTCCAAGGTGTGTAGTTCTATGGCCCTGCCAAGCTCTCTGCCTATACGAGATTGCATTGCTCCACAGATGAGCATCATTGCTCGATTTTGAGCCTTGGACACAAGTTCAATGCTGAATCTGACTACTATGGGTAATGCTGTCACGTCAGATACTAAGGCTAGACAACAATAAGGTTTCTTCAGGACCTTAAATGTTCGACTACATGTGTGCTCTGGCTAGGTTAATCATTATGGATACCATCGATTTATCTGTGGCATGGTATTTCCACGATAATTCCATATCTATGGCGATGTAAAAGTACGTTAGAGTTGGGTGCGTTGGATGCTCGTAGCCTGTAATGCTAATGTTGATGTTGGGATTTTTCTGTTGATTGTAAAGATAGTCTTCCCCTCGTTGGTTGCAACAATTGTCATTTCTTCTCGTAACGTCAGTGCCAGCTTTATAGATTCTTACTTTGTGATACATTATTTAGAAATGATGTTTATGTACATAAGGAATAATGTCGGGGAAAGCATGATTCCTTGATGAACGCCCTGCTATAGCGATCCTTTCGTGCTGTAGCTTCCTTGAATTTTCAACTGCGCTTTTCGATTTTATAGACAGCTCTATCCATTCAAAATGTAACAGCCGAAGAGATTTGAAGGCAGTTCTAGATAATCTTGATACCTGTCACCGGCAGCCAGCCTCGTCCTATAACTCAACATTTCGGACCGGTCAGTATAAATGCCAGTGACGTGTTATACACTATGTGCAATGCTTCTAAGTGAAGGTGGCCCAACAAAGATTGTCTATGTTTGTGCACGTTCAACGAATGCCGTAAGAGACCTATGCACGCAAAGCTATGCAATTTTCTGTGCACGTTGCCAACATCCATAAAGCCCGTAGATGACGTGACTTCACAAACCAGCCAACTGTGCTACGCACCGACCTAATCGAAGCCGGACTGGCTACACCAACAACCAAGAAGAACCTGAAGACTCTCGTGGAGGACAAGAAACCGTGGAGCCATAGAAGAAGCATTGAAACTACTCCGGCTGCGTTACACAGAATATCATCTCTACCTATTCGAGTATTACTACTACTACTACTACTACTACTACTACTACTACTACTACTACTACTACTACTACTACTACTACTACTACTACTACTACTACTACTACTACTACTACTACTACTACTACTACTACTACTACTACTACTACTACTACTACTACTACTACTACTACTACTACTACTACTACTACTACTACTACTACTACCACTACTACTACTACTACCTCTACTACTACTACTGCTGCTGCTGCTGCTGCTGCTGCTGCTGCTGATATTGCTGCTGATATTGCTGCTGCTGCTGCTGCTAATATTGCTGCTGATATTGCTGCTGTTGCTGTTGCTGCTGCTGCTGCTGTGACTACGATGACGGCAAATTTATGATAATCTAGATTTTATTCTCTTTCATTACTAAAGTCCCAAAAGCCTAAACTCCTGTGGGTACACACTAATGAAATACCATAATCCCTGTGGATATATAAACTTCACGCCGATTGAATAGTCTCAAATACTTGAGAAAACACAAGCCATTCTCATAAGCATTACTTTTGAAATTTGGTTAAATACTTCAATATGCCTACATCGAGCTTGTACTTACCGTTCGGGACTTCCAGATATTGTATCGTCTATGATAGTCGTAGCAGAACAAAGGATGACTAGAGACAAAAGTGACAATATTGATGTAACAGATTTAGTTAGATATACTATTCAACATGTTTTCTCTAAGTGTAGATTGATGAACCTATCTTTGTAAAATACCGTGTGTTAACCCATTTACAGCTGGACACAATTGATGATGAGGGAGTATCGTCTATTATTTTGATAACGGCTTTGTGGAAAGTTTCTGCTGTTTTCAATATTCGCAATTTTTAAAATAGCTTTCAAGTTAGTCATTAATCCACCAAAAAGAAGATTAAATAACACACACTAATAATTTTGGGCTGAAGATGTGCGTGCATACGTTTAACGCCGCTTTGAATTAAGTCCTTGGGTGATTTTTGTCGCATTTATCAGTTAATGTCATTTGGTCGGGTGAGTAGACACTAAAGTGTAATAATTTCAAGCAAGTACGCTCTTTCTTATTGTAATATAAATATCTTTTATTAAGCTAATTTAGTTTTTGTGCTTAAGTGTAGCGCAGATCGACCGGCCAGGTACGGACCGTCCCAGTCAATCTGGGTGCGGAGCGGACGGACCGGGTACGATCCAAGCACGCCCCCCTCCCCTGAGTAGGATGATACGCGTGTATAAAGCCATTAGACAGAGGCTCAGAATGCCAATCCGAGAGATCACCTAGCGCACATGCGCGGGCGTCAGAGAGTGCCTACTAACGTGCGATAGCGTGTGGAGAGAATGGCATCTTCTCATCCGAATATTTTTACAGATTTAAAATCGGTCCAGAAATCGCAGAGATATCCACGTTGCTCCCGTTCAAAATGGTTCCCAATAACGTTATAAGCCTGTGTGTACTTGGTAATAGGTGAAGGCCAGTAAGTCACATGTTTACTAACCATGCCTCGTTGCCACGCGCGCGTTGATTGGGTTGAAACGCACTCTCTGACGTCACTATTTGATATAAAAAGAGCAGCGAAATCAGAAATTGTCAGAAGAGTAGACAGGATGGAGACGAAATAGATTGACGAACTCAGACAGTGCCTATCGGTTTTGAGTTCTTGTCCCTGGAGCACACTGAACGCATCCACAGTTTAAGTATTTTGGAAGCTCCCGGCTGATCAACCGGGCGTTGGGTGTGTGCGCGTGCGTGCGTGCGTGCATGCGTGCGTGCGTGCGCGCGTGTGTGTGTTGGGGGGTGGGGCCTGGGAGCAAATACATGACTGGGGGTGGGGACGGGGGCTGGGAGCAAATACATGACTATCTACTAGCCATCAGCAAAGTTCATCTTTACAGCTCATGAGTATGAGCCACATCAGTCAGTTCGTCTGCGGATATTCTTTAGCAGCAACTCAGGATCGTGCCATCTCACGTCTTAGATATGTCGCTTCAACTACAGTGAGTATGGGACTATTTTTGTACCGATGAGTAATAGGTACTCTGTAACATTTTTATAGCAATATTTATATTAGGTACCGATACATATAAGTACTGCCAGGTCGTGTGAAACCTTATTTTATAGTTTATATATTTAATTGTATATATTTATTTTTATTTATGTGCCGATGACTAATAGGCACCGCAAGGTCACACGATGACTAATAGGCACCGCAAGGTCGTGTGACCTCATGTTTTACTGTACTGTACTGTACTGTATTAGTTAGTAATATGGCAGCAGCCATCCAAGGTAGATTGTTTTGCTTATTTGTATTAAAAGGTCGCTGTTCATGTTCACAATGCGTGAACCTCACATGCCGCCAACTAAACTTGGATATTTTAGGTCGATGGGATATGTTTAATACGTAGTTATGGACGACTACTCTTTAGGAGACATTTTTGTAAGTCTCGTTTCCGGGAGCTGCAAATAAGCTATACACCGTACACGACCGCACACCAGCTCGTTTGTATAAATTGGCCATAACCTTAGGGCCTCCTAGATTAGTAGGATGTGAGTAGTTGTCTCTTTTTGTGCTCCTCCGGCATCAGGGCCTATTAATTCTTTGGACTCCCTCCGCCACATTGGTTAGAACTGACTTGAGAAACTATTGGGGTTTCTGAGCAGTTTGAATCAAATTGTTGATGACCGCACTCATCCCCCTAATATTGTAGCCATCCGGGGGTACGCGCTGGTCTGTCCGAATATTATGTTCCACTGGACCGCATGTACATGATGTGCAGTATAGCTGGCTGGCATCGGTTCTTGGGGTTATGGATCTTGTTTCGTGACTCTCCGGAATATACAAAGACAGACTTCAAGGGCCGGTGGAACGATAACGTTCCAGTGGGGCTGTGCAACCATTGCCACCAAGATTAACCCACACTGTCTCATCCCAACTGTTCATGTCACTGGTATGGTGGTCCATTACTCAATTTATGAGCCTAGACAAAATTAATAAATTAATATACAGACAAACAATGCTACTCGTTTGCTGGTATGAGAGAGAAAATATAGTACATAGAACTAAGTTGGTGTCTTGTCTATCATGGGCTCGTCAGAGGTACCTCGCCGATCTTTAAATCCGCGAGGTATCCCTGCAAGGGAGAGTCCTAACGTGGTCACTTATGAGGTTTAATATAAACCGTTATACCCATGACAAAATATATTATTGTTGCAAGAGGAAAGTGCCTCGGGCGGGGCGCCATCACGGGAAAATGCCTTCAATGCCGAAGCAGAGGAAGAGACCTGGCAAAAAGGGCCACTCTCTTGTTTAAACATAAGCTAAGTGTAGCAACCTAGTGAAACTGTATGTTATCGAGATGCATGCTGAATTACGTGAAGATGGGGTAGATGATTTCCGGAGAATTCAATACCGCCATCTTATGTAGGTTAAAGATACTGCATTGGTAGTTGCGGTCCTTCTGCTACATCCTAACCTAACCTTTAGTTGTTAGGTCCATGTTCCATGCTTAGGCCACACATGGCAGGGACTTCTATCTATCTTTAGATACATGAGCCTGACTGGCGAAAATGCTCAGTTTCAATATGGTCACCTTACGGAGCATCCCCCTCAGATAGACAGCGGGTGACCATGTCACGGTGTGGCAGCTCTAGAATCATATAACGATCCGGTTGCTTACTACACTGTAGCCACATACAACATCACTAGGACAAGACATATTTACATAAGTAATTGAAAAGCACATATATACGTTATGGTGAGGAGAAGGAGACGGATATTCAACCATAGTTACCTTCCTGTGAGGGCATTGTGCATTCCAAGACCGCATCCAGTCACTGTGAAGAGTTAGAGCGAGATCTGTGTCCCGTCCGTCAATGGTGTGTCAGGGACAGATCATGTAAGATCCGAACCTGGGTACTAACATTTACCTGTCGTTAGGGTTATGTTTAAGAAAGCCCAGAGATGCACTACTGGCCAGTTAAAATAATATAATGTTTTCGCAGTGCTAACAGTATTTACACTAACTAGTATCCGAAGTTTTTGTGGAATTGATGCTTTAGTCTTCACCGCTCAGACACCCCAATAGTTTACAGAGTTGGATCGCACCAACGTGTCAAAGGGAGGTCCAGACAATTATAAGCCTTGCGGCTGGAGGAGCGTAGGAAGAGACAATCGCTTATATATCAATAAGGAGTCCCTAAGGTATATGACCAATTTATACCACCTAGCCGGTGTATGGTGTTACATATCCGCTACATCCGGAAAAGAGGCTTACACAAATGACTCCTAAAGAGCAATCATCGCTAACTACTTCTAAACCTATCCTATCGAGCTAGAATAGCTAGGTTTAGTCATCAGTACCTTCAAATAGGTAAAAAAATACAATAATATAAACATACAGTTACATGAGCAGCTATTAGTCGTCAGTACGGAAAAAGTACATAGTTCACTGTAGATGATGCGTTACAGATGAGGAACTCGAGATGGCACGATTCTGAAGTTGCTGAGCAATTGCCGAAGACGAACTGTTGATGTGGCTCACTGTCAGAGATGTTGAAGAAGAACGATTGCAGTTGCGGATGTCTACTAGATAGTCATATCATTTTACAAGTTCTAATTTAATCAGAATGTATAAAAAGGTTCCATACTGTAGCGGAAGTTGAAATCTGCCCTGTAGTAATGAAGGGCTACGGTTGAAAGTTAAATAATGATGCACGTGCATCTTCCGTGTACACAGTACATGATGCACTGCATAGCTTGTGCGGCGCACAAGGCAAAGTCCCACTAGCCTGTGTCTAAAAGTTAAATGTTACACACGATACATTGCGCAGAGTTTGATTACCACTTTTTAGCATGGTCCGGTAGATCTGACGAGATGTCCACCAAGAATCACCACTCGTTCTACATACTATGTGTTCTTTACATCGGGGCCACACGGCCCATCTGCAGGAAGGCTCCTCTGAAGTTGTTGGAAGTGAGGGCTCATTCTCTTTGTTTTGGTATAGTTGCCCTCGGGTGTTGTCCTTCCGACAGCATACAAAAACTGAGATGGGTATGCGGCGGCTGTGTGCCAGAGACTAAGAGCTGAAATCCGACAGGCACTGTTGCGGTTGTATGATAACCAGCAGTCAGTAAGCAGTCACCTACATCTTGTACTGCTCTGGCCACACAATCCACCACCTTTCTCTCTCGTCGAAGTGTGGTCTCGATTCTCAGTTCTACGCTCCTTTTATACTCTTCGTGACGTCATAGCCAGAACGCCCAGCCAATCAGCGTGCGATCTGTAGCCAATCAGCGTGCGACTTCCAAGGGCAAGGACATTATCACGCGATGGACGTCCTTCCTATTCACTGAATACATGCACACGTTTATAAAGTTTTCAATATTTTGAGCATAATTTAAGGAGTTAATTAAGGATAACTCAGTCATTTCTGATCCGATTTTAAGACGGTCAACAGTTTTGGATTCCTCGTTTCATTCCAGTTCTGATAGGTACCAGAAATGAAGAGGATGGCATAACTTAAAGAAATTACATGCACAACTCAGTACATTTTTAGTACACATTCTCTCCCAATGCTGACATGCGTTGCCAGGGAAGCTCTGACGTGCATGCATGCACACTAAACAATCTTACAGACTTAGTCGATTTAGAAAACCTCACTTAGATGGCTTTATATATATATATATATATATATATATATATATATATATATATATATATATATATATATATATATATATATATATATATATATATATATATATATATATATATATATATATATATATATATATATATATATATATATATATATATATATGCATACTATCCTACTAAAGGGTGTGGGGGCGTTCTCGGAAGGTACCCGGGACAGCCGTCCCGTACCCAGCTGAGCTGGGATGATCCATACCTGTCTGGCCGATCTGTGTTACCGTACCTCTGGATACATATTAGCTAGTTACCATGCCAAAATAAGAATTGCTGCAAAATAATTATGCTATATTTTATACTCCTGCAGTGCATTCTTTGGGCTTTCTGAATTAATCCTAAAGACAGGTAAATGTTAAGTCCTTGGATGCGGATCTCACATGATCCGCACTCGAAACAATAGGTGACGGATAGAGATACAGATCGTCATCTAACTCTATGGTGATTGGGTGTGGCTTTGGATCCCACCATGCCTTCACAGGATGGTAGCTGTAGTTGGATATCTGTCTCCCTCTCCCCACCATAAATAGATACATGCTTTTCAAATGCTTAGATAATGTGACTTAACCGTGTGTTGTTATTTGTGGTCATGATGCGGTATGTGCCAGGATCATTATTTGATTCTGAAGCTGCCACCAGATGACTTGTTTTGCACGCTGTCGGTCAGAGGAAGATGTTCCGTTGTGGTGACCATGCAGGAAATGAGCATTCTCGCCAGGCAGACCTATATGTTAAAGGTAGGAAATACACACAGCCACTTGCCAAAACTGGACATGTGTGAAAATAAGAATTAAATGTTAGAGTAGGATCTAGTAAGAACGTCCGCATAAATAAGGCGGCAAACACAAAATAATAATATTTTTAACTCACATGACGTGATGGTGTTTAAATCTGTGGAAATCATCCGCCTCATCTTCACGTAAATCAGTGTGCATCCCAATACTTTTAACTACACTAGGTAAACTCACTTTTTCATTTTAGCATGGTTTAAACAGGAGAGGGGCCCTTTGTTTCATCTCTCCTCCTCCGCTTCAGCGTTGTAGGCATTTTCTATGACGGAGGCCCGCACAAGGCATTTTCCTCTCGCAACCAAAAGCTTTGCCGGCCTGAGATTATATAGCTTATATTAAATTGACTAAAGTGACCCCTTTAAGACTCTCTTTTGTGGGGATACCTCACGGAATATAGAGATAAGAGATTTGTGAGGTACCTCTGGCGAGAATCAGGTTAAATAACAACACCCTTCCACTCTTACATACTTTCATTCTCCATTAGATGTAAACGAGTACCATTGTTTCGTTTAATATAATTATATCTCTTCTCTAATTTTGTCATAATGAATCATCATACGGGTGACATCAACAGCCAGGATGAGACTGTGTAGTTCAACTTCCGCGATGATGGTCGCCCGGCCCCACTGGAATGTGAACATTTCACCGACTCATGAAGTCGGTCTTTGTATGAATCGGAGAGTCCTGGACCAGTGAGCAGCCCCGGAGGCAACATAAGTAAGATATAGGTATTGATAACACAGGCTACTGGACTGGTACTTGACCAATACCTGGCCAGTAACCTGCGTTATCATGGGTACGCTCAGTGCTGAAACTAATTTGATTGGAAAGTGATGCCTGCTAATGTACTAACAACTACTAATTCATAACCAACGGCGGCCTTGCAAACTGAAACATGTGCGAATCATGTACCCCATTTGTTGCTGAGCCAATGTCCTTCCAGAACTGGCTGCACTCTTCCAGTAGCTGTCTTTCTGTATCTCATCCAGTAGGTTGATCTGTACATAATCATAATGTAATGTAAACATAGAACATAGTTTATATGATGAAAGCCTAGCAAATGGTATCATTATTTGAACTAGTCATTGTGGATACGCTTTCCGAATCATACTTTGTCTGTCACTGTGAATGTAAATTCGTGCCATCCAGACTAAGATAAATTTCGTTAATTGTGAATGTGTGTGTTTTATTTCATATGTGATTACAATTTTGACATATATATATATATTGTTTGGCTTCAATTTTCACATGCTAACCAACCGACAGTCATGCACCCATTAGTTTAATTTGTTGATCACCATCTCCCCGGTCGGGGATCGAACTGTCATACTGCAACTCCGCATAGCATCAGCAACCAGACATCTTTCCACTGGACCACCGCGCCAAGACAAGTCACGGGTTAGCAGACCAGCTTTCACATCTCTGATATACTGACACACTGACGATTCATATGGGACTATCTGTGGATGCACCTGCCACGATTCAATCCTTGGCTTTTAAGCATATTGTATTCTGTGCGTGAGTGCGTGCGTGCGTACGTGCGTGCGTGCGTGCGTGCGTGCGTGCGTGCGTGCGTGCGTGCGTGCGTGCGTGCGTGCGTGCGTGCGTGCGTGCGTGCGTGCGTGCGTGCGTGCGTGCGTGCGTGCGTGCGTGCGTGCGTGCGTACGTACGTACGTACGTACGTACGTACGTATGTATGTATGTATGTATGTATGTATGTATGTATGTATGTATGTATGTCTGTTTGTATGTCTGTCTGTCCCTCTCCCGCTCCCTCTCAGATTGTATTAAACCGTCGTGGGTGTGGTCTATCTCGGAAGATCGAGATGTACCATGCACCCGGTGCTTTAAGTGTTGCAGTTATGGGCAGGATAAGCTCTGAGTTGATACGCTGTTCTATTAGAGACGAATGTATTTTGATGGTATGTGTTTGCATGTGTGCAACGAACCTTTAGCAATGTCTGTTAGTTTTTCCCACTGTTTGAACACTCCATCAGTCCGCAGTCATCATTGCTTTAGCCTGAGACCATCGTACTTGAAGATAAGCCAATTCGCCATGGAGTATCTGATCTGCAAATCCATAAGCAACACGTACTAAAAAGGAGCATGTAAAGACAACTCCAAGAGCAAATAGGTAATATTTTCCCGGATTCGTACATTTTAATATCCTATTCGGTTTAAGTTGACGGGAGTCTGACTAGTTATCAGCAATAATAGTGTTTTGATTGCCTCCTCAAACTTGAATACCATGAGTTCTTAAGCATTCCAATCTCGCTTGACTGTTTTAATGACTCTTCATTTACATAGGAAGGGATCAGGGTCTAATCAGTTCTCGTACATAAAACCCAATTACAGGTTGACCTCGATCTGGTACGTACGCATGCCGGGAATTCAGGTCAAAATTATTATCCAACGGTATACATGATTCAAAGACCTGTGCTGGTAGTGTGAAATACAACGAGAATTGGATTAATTAACCATAAAGGCTCTGAGACAATTTCATCATTTATATTCCAAAATAATCGTCTCAAAGTGTTATCTCACACAGCATTACTACTTTAAATACATACAAACAACGTTCAGATTATGTACTAGATGTCAGGAAATATTCATTTGTGCAGCGCTTGATAGACCTGTGGAGCAATCTTCCAGCAGGTGGGGTACCAGCATCCAACATTAGGTCGTGAAAAGATGGACGGAGGCCCACTTGCATTTATACTAAGTAACCATTTTTCCTGTATCGGATTTAGGTCCATCGTACTTGGATTGGAAGACTGTCTTCCAATCCAATTATGTCAAAATATTTACCAGAACGTTTCTTATTAAGTAAAATATTTCTTGGAAACGGGTTAAATTATTTAATACCTGTACCGGATTCTTATTTATATTATACGTTTTTACTTACTGTGGAGATGTGCTGGTTATTTCTCAGATGTACTGTATAATCAAAGTTAACCAAAAATATAAATGTTTATTTGTTGCATTATAACATCACTACTCCAACTACTACTACTTAGATAGTGTATTAATTTTTTATTTAATTTGTCCACGTCTTGTGATTGTATGGTACTTAACTGTCCGGTTTGTTTATAGTTAATATATAACATACATAAAATGAATTAATTAAAATAATAAAACATGTGATTAACTTAGAACGTGCAAATGTAATGTCTGAACTGTCGTTTGTTATGTAACTGTCCTGTCCAATTTATTTATATATATATATATATATATATATATATATATATATATATATATATATATATATATATATATATATATATATATATATATATATATATATATATATATATATATATATATATATATATATATATATATATATATATATATATATATATATATATATATATATATATATATATATATATATATATATGGCTATATGTGTAAGGTGTTCACCAATACAATAGCCATTACCTTCGGCGGACAACCTAGTTGAATCCATGACATATATATTTTGCTACTGAATAAATAATATTGAATCCTGAATCTTGAAGGTTCACGCAATTGTTAAAATCTAGTTGAATACATAATAATGATCTCTACGTGGGTTTGATTTGGGTATTAGATGTTGTGTTCGTGACCTGAATTTGATAAACATAACACTGATAGATCAAGAGACCGCAGTAAGCTGATAGAACTAAATGCATTGCTTATTTACTAAATAAACTAGTGAAAATTGAGCAAAGTAAGTAATTTCCCAGACGAAATGTATTTGGTTTAACCATGAATTAGGGTTTTATGTTAAAGTTGGAGCGCAGTACGATATCTATTGCTAGTGTGACTCACACTTGAAACCAATGGAGGACTCCACTTTTAGCTATGCCCCACCCATCTCTAGCTATGCCCGCCCGCCCATCTCTAGCTATGCTCCACCCACACTTCGGCAGCGTTGGGATCGATCGATCCCTGATTTTCAATTTCCAGAAAAGTATACAGGCAAGGTTTTGTCTATTTCGAAACTAATTTGAATGGGCGCTGTTGCTGCCTATGGCAAAAACAGTTCCTAGGCAAAATAATTTCAGAATATTCAACAGTATGTTTATTAAATAATAAAACATACAATTCGTACAACAATGCTTATGACCTCATCGCACACATCACGTAGCTGATTATGACGGCACGTGATTTATGGATAAGGTGGCATCCTCAATTGCAGTTCATTTTAAGCAAAGAGCTGGTTTACATAATAGAAGAGGTATTATGTACATACTATTAAGGTTATAAACATAAAAGAAATTGAGATAATAGTAATCAACAGAACATGTGACGTCATAGCGCGTCAGCATTAGCGATGTCGTTATCGCTAGTGCTTCTTTCTTGCTCGGCACACATCCACCGTCAGACGTGTTAGGCTGTCGCATTGAAGATTATGTCTGAAGAAAGTTAAAAACTGTTGACGCTAAGTTCTCAGAAATTTTGTTAATACAAAAGGATTTACATGATAGAATTAGTGTTTTAGAAGATTCGCAGAATTCGCCAGAATCTAGTGTTATTACGCAAACAGTGCCAATTCAACAAGAGAACCGGTCCAACGACCCAATTTATCGGCAAGACAGCCACCTTAGTCCCGCACGCGAGGCGCATGCTGCTGAGACTGACGTTCAGGGTGAGTTTAATGCTTTAAGGACTCACTTCAACGCGTCGTTCTTCCAACAGATTTAAAATTAAATGACTCTCGTCAGGGCGTTCGCCGAACAGACCAGCCATTGCTAAATGTAATTTCTAGAATCGCAAGGTATGCGGAAACGCAGTTAAAATTGTTGTCACCATTTCAACCGGGACATAGGTTATCAAAAGCTGATTTGAACAATTTGTTTACGGTTGCAAGTGTTGAGATACATTATACTCAGGATGAGTATTCTTCATTGGTCGTGGGAAATCAGTTTGATCAGAATACCTCACGACTATTTCGCTCGTTGCAACGACATACATCTGGCTGAAACCAGGAATCATTAAATACATTACAAACAGCTATTTCTATGTCAGGTGCCCAACGTCAACAGACACGTTACGTTCGTCAAGCCTACCCAGGATATCGTCCATCTTTCAGTGGATTTAGGACGAATTACAGACCATTCAATAACCGTAACCGGGATGTCTTTAATACTGCATCGTTTCGTCAACCCAATCCTAACCGATTGGCTACTCCGTATAGGCAAACAGACGAGTACACCCCTCGTGAGCCTCAGTATTAACCTTCCAGCTTTCCAGCATGCCCTTTAAGGACACGTTGATTTCAGAACATGTACACACGTGGACTAGGTTACCGGCGTCAGAGCAAATTATTAATCGGATAAGTTTATGGGTCCCTCTAGTATTTAACAGAGAGCCGAACAGATTCGAACTAAAAAACAAATCACATACCGCCAAGCAATTAGATTTTATTACGAGTGAGAGCAATACACTGTTAAATTGCAATGCTATTAGTATCGCCACAAATAAACCATTCTGCGTGTCACCTATTACTTGCGTGCCAAAAAGCCATGTACATTTCAGGTTGATTATAGACCTTCGGGAATTAAACGTTCGTTGTTTACAGTACAAATATAGAAACGAGGATATCAGAACAGCTAGCGAGTTCTTAGAAACAGGCGATCGTTTAGCCAAACTTGATATCAAAAATGCATTTTACCATGTACCCGTACATAAGGATTTTAGAACAGAGCTAGGTTTCAATTGGAATGGCGTATATTACGTTTGGAATGTCTTACCCTTTGGTCTGTGTTTAAGGCCATATTATTTTTGTAAAATACAGTGTCCTGTTATCCAGTACATTCGTTCTGTAGATGTTCGAGGAATTGGTCTATGTTGATGACTTTCTTGTAGCAGCTAAACCTAACACATTTACTGATCATTTGGACTTTTTATTACACACGCTTTCTGATTTAGGTTTTCATGTTAATTACGAAAAATCACAGTTGTATCGTCCTAGACTGCGTTAGATTATATTGGATATACAATACGTACAGAGACACTCCCGTACACCAGAGATTAGTGTGCAACGCAAACGTGTGATTGCATTACGTCATTTCGTCATGACATTCGTCGCGTTTTGAAATCAGATACTAGTACAGCTATGGGTCTCGCTCGCATAGCTAGATCATGTGTGTCGATGGCATGGGCTATTCAACCTGCAAAACTGTTTTGCGCGCAACCTATCGATTACTTAGTTCAAAAACTTCTTGGAACAGCCCTCTAGTTTTAGACTCTGATACAGCTGAGGAATTACTTTGGTGGTGAAACGAAGCAGACTTGTGGAACTGTAGATCTACATACGAACATACTGTGACATGTCAAATAGTAACAGATGCATCCCATCTTGGGTGGGGCGCTGTATGCAACGGCAAACATGCGCTTGGAAGCTGGAATCGAAAAATTTCAGTAAAACATTCAAATTATCGAGAACTTATGGGGATTTTTATGGGTTTTGTTATCGTTCAGAGATCTTATTCTCAATCAGACAGTGCAAATTATGTCAGACAATATTGCCGCAATTGTGTATGTGAATAGCAAGGGTGGGGGGGGGGTGTGTGTGCGAGTGAAGGACTTGTCGGACATAGCAAAAACAATTTGGACATTGGCGTTCGAAAATTGGATCACGCTTCGTTGTGCGCATATATCCGGAGTGGACAATGTCTCAGCAGACGCCCTGTCATGGTATACAGACAAAAGCAATCGGATGCTACACCCAGGTATATTCAAGCTACTGGACAAAAGGTGGGGTCCACATACAATAGACAGGCTTGCGGACAGCCAAAACACATAGTTACCACGGTTCAACAGACGTTTCTTCCATCCCCCGACAGAGGGTGTCGATGCCCTATCACAAACAAACTGGAGTATAGAAAACAATTATGTAAACGCACCGTTCTGTCGTCTACCAAAGGTTATTTCAGTAGTGGAAACGCAGAGCGCCGAACCGACAGCAATCGCCCCGTTTGGCCTGCTAAGCCTTCGAATCAAAAACTCAAACGGTTAGCCATCGCTCCCCCAGTAAAGTTACCAAGGTCGCGGAATTTGTGTCCCTCAATGAACCCCCTTCCAGAGCCTCATCGCAGCGCGGGATGGCAGTTACTGGCCTGGAGAATCTCTGGTGTGAGAGGCTAACAGACTTACAGTGACCTAGCCGCGCAATAAATCAGTTTAGGTTGTGCCTCGTCGAGTCTATTAGACGATCCAATGATATGTATATTAATAAGTATCAGATATTTTGTGACGATAATGGTTATGTTTTCCCTTCAACTTCTTCAGCCCTATTCGCTGAATTTTTATGTTTTATTTGTAATAGTTCTGAGAAGCCGCGTTCGTCCATTACGTCAGCGTGCGCGGCATTGTCACATTTATATTCATGTATATGTACTCAAAACAACCTCATAAATTGTCATTTAATAACTCAGCTCCGTACGGCTTTAAAAAAGTCTGGTTCGACAAAACCTAGAGAAGTCTAGAATAATGCCCGTAGAAAAATTCATGGATTTGTTTCGCATGTGGGAAGCAGATGAAAACTTGTCACTCGCAGATTTACGTTTAAAATGTATAACATTATTGTCTCTGTCGTTGTTTTTACGTCCATCGGATATTTCTTCAAATTCTGTTATTTTTTGCGCAAAAGATGAGCATACCGCATACCGAACAGGACGAATTTTCGTAATGTTGTTTTAAATGACGATGGGTCAGAAACTATTAATTTAATGGGAATTAAAATGGCACACAACGTACAGGTTTTCATGTAATACTCAGGCCAAGTGCAGAGGATATTATTAATCCAGTTAAAACTATGTTCACTTATATCGGACGAACTAACAACCATTTACGTCTTAGCGAGGATTCCCCTATGTTTCTAACATTGCGCGCGCCATTCACAGCTATTACGTCATCGTGTGTTTCCCGGATTCTAGAACAAGCCATTAAATTAGCAGGCCTTGGTGGTTTGGGGTTTTTTCTAAGTCTTTTAGACCTACAGGTGATACGACAGCGATTCAGAAAGATCTCAATTCTGATATTGTACGTAAGATTGGCAGGTGGAAGTCTGTAGACGTATTTTATGAACATTCAAAACCCCCATCTAATTTTACTGACGTTTTGTTTTCAGCGTAATTTTATTGGACATTGAACCTATCTCTCCTGAACAATTTATTTTAGGTCTTACTCATTATAAAGGCATGTGTTAATTATAGTTGCATGTTCGTGTTGATGTATATTTTATGAAATAGTAATCAACAGAACATGTGACGTCATAGCGTGTCAGCACTAGCGACGTCGTTATCGCTAGTGCATCATTCTTGGTCGGTGCAACCACTTTTATTTTACATTATTTTAATCTCAATCATCATGTAATTTACCAGTAATTATCACTGTCCTGATCTGTCTTGTATTGGAGGTGTAAGAGCGTGAATAAAGGCATATGTTAATTATAGTTGCATGTTCGTGTTGATGTATATTTTATGAAATATGATCGAGAATGCACACAGAACAAAGTGGAGGCCATGAAAGAAAACAGCTAGAATAATAAAATATGGCAAATGTATGAGGTTGGTATTCACCCATGCTTGCTTACACGAAGCTTTCCTTTGGTAACGTGCGTTGTGGGCTGAGGCTACATGGTTCAAGGTCTGGAACTTGTTTAAAACGTTTATTATCCGTGATGTAAAGGCAGAGAGGTACGGATACCTGGCGATTTATTTCCGCATTAAACTCCTCATTACCATAGAGCACTTCTTTAGACGAAGGTGATGGAGGTGATATTCATTTGCGTTAATTCGTCGTAAAATGATATTCATTCATTGGTGTGTACCCACGACAATGAAACGTATTCATGGTAATACTTTTAACATAGAAATTTTAATTTAATTATGGCTGATCTAACCAACTCAATAAGAGTGCCAACATACTAGAGAAAACATTTTCAAAATATGTTCTTTATTCTCCTTGTAAACGGAGACATTTTATAATGACTATGCGCTTTACTTGGTTACTTTATGTGAGAGAGACTAAAAAGGTATGTCTCAAAACAAAGGAGACGGGTTGGCAGTTACATCAGGATCTGCCATATACTTTATATACGCATCGACATACTGTTCTTTGGACACCGTCCACGGATTGGATGTGTCAATGAAGGAAAATGCTCGCTCCAAGAGCTCTTTGTCATCCTTACATCTTGTTAGTAGATAAAGTATATTAAATTGTTCCCTATTGATATACCCATCATGATCTTTATCTAGAATACCAAAAGATTTGTGCACCAGTATTTCCATTTACCAACATGTATACGTGGGTCTTTGATCAGATGCCATCCGCGTTCCTCTACCCATTCGTCTACTGTACACCAACCTGCAAAGATATAAGGTAAAAGGATAAATCAGAGGGGATATATCTTAATGCTTGCCGTTTTGGTTTACTATCGATGATAGAACTCATATCACTATATCTTACGATCACAAGACAAAAGACACACATTCGTAACCGTCTATCTCACATTCGTATGTTGATCGAGGAAAATAAAGAAATTATTATCTTTAAAATCGGTGGGGTGGGTAGAGTAGAAACTGCTGTCTTAAAAGACTTGGTTAACATAGTCATTACCCAAGCAATCGACACACCATTCAGAGCGCCAAATAAAGCTAATGTGCATTCATCAGAATAAAGGACCTACAGTCTCAGATCGCCTAATTTTCCGATTCTCAGGAGGCAAAATATGAGTATGTAGAGAGGGTGGCAAGCCCATTCGAATCATCAGTAGAAGAGCGACCCGATTGGCCGCTGTTCTGATTGGTTGAGGGCTTGAGGACATCATCAGAATTTGAATTAGGCCATACCCACATTTTCTCGCCAAAATCTCGAATCTGATTTGTTAGGAGACGGGCCTATTGTTCGGCTCTCGACCAATCAGATTCGTGTGCTTTTTACCCGAAAAAAAATATGCGTGGCCTAATTCAAATGTTGATAACGTCATCAAGCACTTGACCAATCAGACACGCCGCACATCCCTTTGCCACGGGCCTCTATTTCAATTTCGTAACTTAAAAAATGATATTAATTTATATGGAATGGAACCATCATATATTAAGATTTCATTCGTTTCATTACACGTAGGCACAATTTAAATTTATAAATGTATGCAATTTTAACAATTTTATTTTCAATCATTCTGGTGTGAATATGCACCTTTAATTCATAGTGACACAGATACACGCGTGTTTATTGGTCCATGACTCTCCAGTGGTTTAACCATCCATTGTACTCACAGATGATGGTATAAGCTAACTAGCTAAATATAAAGTAAGAGAGGAAAATGCAAGTCAAATATAATAACATAGGCTAACATTTTTTCATACCCGAACTGTGCTTGCGCAATGCAATTTGAATCCGTTTATCAGAATTGTTTAGCTATGCCCTGTCGGCCTATGCATGAATCTACTTTTAGCTATGTCCCGCCCATCTCTAGCTAAGCACAGCCCGCGCTTTACAGTTATTGGGGTCGAGTGGAACCTGAAGTCCTTGAACCTCAATTTCCAGAGAATTATACAGGTAAGTTGTTGAATATTTAAAACTAATTTGACAAGTACTGTTGCTGCACAGTAAAATTAGTTCCAAATTGTTCAACGTAATATAAAATAATAAAGACATACAGTTTGTCCGACCTGGTGGACTATTGAGAGTTTATGGCGTACTTAGATACACCATTCATGACGTAATTGATTGCGATGTCAACTTACACGTGACATACCGCCTAAAGAAAGATACTCTTATGCTATATCACCATTGCTTCCCTGTGTGAACGTAACCTATTTCCTCAATATTTACCAGGTAGCGTTACCATCTGCATTTTCTCTCACTTTCTGATGGGTAGCGTTATGGTCATGATTTTATCTCACTCACCGCCACGTAGCGCTACCATCAATGATTATCTCCCCCAGTGTGAATGCAAACAGATATATTGGCTATGTATTAACATACATAGTACACGAAATAGATAAACAGGATTAGGCAATGGGAAAGAGACATACAGCTGTAATAGTTAAATGTTGTTGCATTTCCCCAGTATATGAAGACTGACATGATTACAATTTTAACCAATCAGAAAAAACATAGGCTGTCTGCCTCGGTATATATCATGGTCGTGTTACGTCTTGTTTACCAGGGTGGTGTAAGTGATTCAAATCTACCACTGAACTAGGCCGCAACGGTTTCCAGTTAAACTAGTTTCAAAATATCCAACATTCTAGCTATAGCATAGTAACATATGTTTTTTTACACTGCCCTGCCATGAACATCTCACATTATCGCTGGAGGAGACAAAATTGTGGCGACTATAGTTAAAAATAAATAGGATATTAACTAATCTGTCAAGTTAACTCTTTAATGGTCAAGTGGGCAAAGCCGGCCTTTGGAGTGGTATTGAGGTGTGCCAATTTACAGATTAAGTGAAGAGTAACCGAGCCAGTGATTCTAGTCTAGTGGTAAATTTTCAAGAAATTTGGGCTTTCTTTATGATTACCGCAATCATGGTGAAGCCGGAAAAAGCGACATCTACAGCCGCCATGAGGAATATCCATTCGCTGAAAAACTGAAAGCCAATTTTGTTAATGTCAGTAGTAAATCTACAAAAATAGTCTTCTCGTAAGATTTTCTTGAGAAATCTTAATTAATCTGTTAATTGTTTTGAGGCGCTCTTGACATAAGAGGCGTTAACATAAAAGTAATTTCTAGACGTATAAAATAATGAGCCGGGAAATGTATCAAAATTTTCAACAAGCCCAATATCTCAATGTCACAGCAGCCATATAGGTAAGCTTTTATCAACAGTTTACCTATATGGCTGCCGTGGCATTGAGATATTTGGAGTCTAGTGTTTAAATGATTAAACCTCTCAGTTCTGAAAACATGATAGTTATCTGTGAAACACGCAAACATATCTGGATGAACTTCATTTAACTTACATTCGAGAGCTAGAACCGAAGTAAGTCCAATCAATTACAAAATTCGTTTGACTCATGTAAGCGTTCACCCTTACATAAGCTATGACAAGTAAATGAACATTTGCGATCGATCAGGTTTACTTCAGACTTACTTCGGATTAGCTCACTAGTGTGAACACCACGTTAGTCATATGCACAAAGTAGATATGGCTTGATTTAACAGTTCAATGACTAAATTTGTTTTAAAAAATCAAAATATTTCTTATAGAATGTCTATTTGCAGGCCAAAAAAAGAGTATTTTTGAAACTCTACCACTGGAATGACTGGGTCACTTATCGCGCCAGTCATTCCTGTGGTAAATTCCGAAAAATGGTATTCTCTTGGTCTGCACATGGACATTTCTCACGACCACCGCCTATACTGGTTGTCTCCAGCTTCGTCATGAAATGGTTAACTTGACTATAAAAAATATTGATAATATCTTGATTTAAAATGGCAATGGTGACCACCAGTAGAACATATAGCAAAATATTTGATGGAGCTAGCCAGTGTTTACTACGTTGAAAAGTAATCAATTAGTACGTCAGCAATATCAATATAGCGGTGCCATACTTTCTTACAATATGATTTTTCATTGATTTACTCTCTGAAGTAGATCCGCAAATATCCATTCATAGCAGCCAGTTTCTCAACGATAAGTATGAATGCAAAATAGTATTATAGTGCAATTCTTAATGCACTCGCAGCTTTGGCACGTCGTTAACTCGCTCGCTCTTTCTCTCCCCTCCCTCCCTCCGTCCCTCCCTCCGCCCTCTCTCTCTCTCCCCTCACTCTCTCTCTCTCTCTCTCTCTCTCTCTCTCTCTCTCTCTCTCTCTCTCTCTCTCTCTCTCTCTCTCTCTCTCTCTCTCGCCCATATCTTGAGTGTGAGTTGATACGTTTCTGTGATCCCTATATGTGCTTTAAAATGGCTTAACCCCACTTGCGTGAACTAAAAATTGTAATGGCTAAGCCGGACAAAGACAGTTATTTTGAGCGATGCCCATTCGCAGGGCAATAGACGACTATTTTAGAAAATTTACTACTGGAATTCTCGTGGTAAATTGTCAAGAAATTGCCTTCTCTTGGCCTGCAAATGGACACAGACTAAGTGCAAATTTAGGTTTTCTTGACTATTATCGCTTTGATGGTTAAGGAGGACAAACAGCATTTAGTTGTCACAAGAAATATCAATTTTTTGGAGAACAACAGAAATGCAAATTGCAGCGCTAAATGTACAAAAACAGTATTCCCTTGACCTGCAAATGTTAGCTATGCCTCGCCCATCTCTAGTTAATCTCCATCCACACTTATCCCGTCTTGAGATCGATCGATCCCTGAAATCCCTGAATATCAATTTCCAGAAAATTATACAGGTAAGCTGTTGGATATTTTGAAACTAATTTAACTGGGTGCCCACGGTTGCTGCCAAAGGCACCCAGTCAAATTAGTTTCAAAATATTCAACAGCATGTTTATTAAATAGTAACGACATACAATTCGTACAACAACGATTAGTCCGTCATCAATTAAGCCTTGATGACGAACGTATCTACGTCAGTCATGACGTCATTAATTTTGTCACGTAATTGATTATGCCGTCATGTGATTGATGGATAACCTGGAAAGGCTCATTAGACATTCACGTGGCAATGCTCCTGAAAGAGCTTGACAATGGACCTTTCCGGTTTTAGCCATGCCCCGCCCATCTCTAGCTAAGCTCCACCCACACTTCGCGCACACCAGTGCCCAGTCAAATTAGTTTCAAAATATTCAACAGCATGTTTATTAAATAGCAAAGAATTCCAAAGACATACAATTCATACTACGAGTTGGACTGTTTGAGATTTGATGATGGTCTATATGGAACCCTTAGTGACGTCATCATGCACGAGCTAAGCTGATTATGACGTCATACGAGGTCAGATGATGGATGGATACTCTGGAAGGGTGAATTATACAATTGATTGACATAAGTAGGTAGTATTTTGAGCATATAGAGTAAGTATTGACACAAAATGAGTTAAATGCATAGCATCTACCACATCATTCAACTCAAAAATATATCAAACTACGTCATCAGTATACGTTATTGTCTATACCACGTGAATTCATGAATCGCTCATTAGGTAGTTTACTCGTTACGTTAGGTCAGCACTTCTACGAATCTATGTTCAATGTTGCTATCAAACTTCTTTTGCCAAAGGTTTCCACCACAGATTTTGACCAAAGGGAATCCCAAGGCATTATTGCTCGCAAACAAATCACACAGCTGAGCAAATACTTCATCAGATTTCTTCACGCTAATCATGGTATGAAGATAATTGGGCATTTTCCTCGACGAGTTCCACATAAGTCTGGCGAATACATAAGCGGAGTGGCGGAGTATTCTCTGGCAACTATGATTGTGACGTCAACCTATATATGACGTAATTGATTATGACAGCAATACGTGAGTGAAAACATGGATCCATACATTAGAAGTTGTATATTATAGTTTGCCCAAGTAACAACATGCACATATTTTTGTGCATTAAGGGTTGCCACTTTTCAAGGGCATAACATATCATATAACATTAACGTAGTTGAAGCTTAATTTGGAACCAGATTAGTACCCTCTAACTGGGTGGTTTTGTGGAATAAAAGCTAGATCCTGTGAATTAAAGCTGATGATTTATTAAACCTTTCAATGTCAGATCCCTGATAAATAAAATATTTTATCTTCTTTTTTTTTGCTGAAAAGTATGCAGCAACATCTTCCGGTAAAGTTATCTTCAAAATATTCAACGGAATGATGTTTGCATTGTGGAAAATCCTTTTTATTTGGCTCTTCGAGTTCAAAGGCTTGCTAATAATAACATGAAAGTTCACACATACAATGGCGATGATGACTACAAATATATGCATAGAAAAGTCATTTCCTTGTTATGTTATGATCACTGCTAAGAAGAGTAACAGGGCCCGTCCGTCTCTTAGTCGCAATTATGAAGAATACGGATACATTTTATAATGTATATAGGTTTCACCTGAGCTGAAAATGGAGGAAACGGTTACACAATTCAGTCTCAAAACAAAGGATATTGGTGAGCAGGTACATCTGGATCTGTCATATACGTCATAAATGCATCGACAAATTGCGCCTTGGACAGCGTCCCAGTCCGGGATGTGTCGATGGAATAGAATGCGCGGTCCATGAATTCCTTATTATTCTTCCATCTTGTTGCGTCATAAACCATATTAAATTGATCTTTACTGATAAGTCCATCATGATCTTCATCTAGTATATCAAATAAGTTAGTGAACCAGTAGCTCCACTTTGCAACATGGATTCGGGGGTGCTTGATCAGATGCCTGCACGTTACCTCGGTCCATTCATCCAAGGTACTCCATTCTAGGAAATGTATTATATAGACAAATAAGGCATTTAGGCCATTCCATATTAACAATATTACTATGGTTAATAATGCAGAGAAGTATACTTTTTCTTGGTCGTTTGCGTGGGTGGGTGGGTGGGTGAGTGAGTGAGTGAGTGAGTGAGTGAGTGAGTGAGTGAGTGAGTGAGTGAGTGAGTGAGTGAGTGAGTGAGTGAGTGAGTGAGTGAGTGAGTTGGTGGGTGAGTGGATGGGTGGTTGGGTGGGTGGGTGCGAGCGAGCGAGCGAGCGAGTGAGCGATGAGGAGGACGGAGGGGAGATGGGCTTGATTTTGTGGGTGGTGGGATATGGGAACGATTGCTAGGTGAATGAAAGAAGGTAGAGTTGTTTATTCGGTGGGTGTGAGGGCTAGTGCGAGGGTGAGTGGGTCATTAGGTTATTGGTTAGGTGCGAGGGTGATGGTTCGCTGTGTGCGTGCGTGCGTGCGTGCGTACGTGCGTGAGTGCGTGCGTGCGTGCGTGTATTGTGGTTCCATGTATTGTTAAGTAGGTGGAGGGATCTGTGGGTGCGTTTGTGACTTTTGTGTAGCCTGGCATGCGTCCGGGTCCGGGTCCGGGTCCTGGAATATGTATATAAGTCTGGGTAAAGCTCCGTGAAATAGTATGGAGTCCTGGTCCGGATCTAGGTCTGATTCCGAGAATTAGGATATAAGTCCGGTTCCGGAACAGGAAACCTTACCTATTTTGGATCCGGGTCTGATCCGGGACATAGTATGACCCCATAGTATATACGGTACCTTTGTCAATATTACATTGTTAGCTATGTAAATATAGAATCTTTGATTAGGGCAAATTCTCCTTATGTGGCAAATTATTCCACTATATTTTAGGCGTAAGACGTCCGATGTGCAAGTGGTTATGGCGTGATTAGCCGGCCTTGACGACCGTACGGTTAATGGACGACCTAAGCTTGGGTGTAAGAGATCCACGTAATTGGGAAATATGTCAAAATTTCAGTTCATATGATAAATGGAATCTAAAACTCTGTCCCATTTACTATGACTATTATCGCTCTCGTGGAAGATGGAGGAATCCAGTTTTTGCTATGCCCCGTCAATCTCTCGCTAAGCTCCAACCACGCTTTGCCCGTCTTGTGATCAATCGAGCATTGCATTCTCTGAATCTCAGTTTCTAGAAAACTATACAGGTAACTCGTTGAATATTTTGAAACTAGTTTGACTGGGTACTGTTGCTGCCTATACTTTCAAAATATTTTATAGAATTATTATTAAATTGTAAAGATATGCGATTCCTACAACTTGACGAATTATTAAGCGTTTGCGACGGACTAAACCGCGTCATTCATGACGTAGTTGAGTATGACGTCAGCCTACATGTGACGTACTCGGTTGATAAAAGCTGTAATAAATGCGACCTCATTCTGGGGATCCTGGATTTAGTTACGGACATGTTGATAGAACTTTACCAAGTTCAAAATGCTATTTGGTCAAACAGGTGGCTGGCTGGATGGCAAAATTCGAATGAACATGCACACTTCATCTAGGCCATAAAAATGGCTTAATTTAATAAATAGAGGGTATTCAATGTCTGATTTTGAATCAAACGTTAGAGGATTCTAAATGAGATCTTAGCAAGCGTAAACGATTGATATACAATATCAATATATTTGAGATTCTAATAGAGGTATTTATGTGCCCTCGCCTCGTTGGGGGAATAGGGTATTGCGATCGAGTCTGTATGTCTGTCTGTCCATCCGTCCACTCGTCCGTCCGCCCGTCCGTCCATCCGTTCGTCCATCCATCCGTCCCTCCGTCCTTCCGTTCGTCTATCCGTCCATCTGTCTGTCTGCGGCGCCTGTGTGTCCGGCCCCGTATCTCAAAGACTACTGATTGGATTTGGCCCATCTTTTAGCACAGCGAAGGAATTTGTGATGCACGAGGATTTCCCGACGTTAGCCGTGATCTGGATAAGATAAACGGATACAATTCTGGAACTGTCAATATCTGATTCAGCAAAATCCGAAGAAATCTAAAAGATCGGAAATATCGGGAAAATTATCAAACCTTTTACAGCGTGACAAAACCGGCAAGGTGAGTGTCCGCAATGCGCGATTGCTCTTGTTCTGGCTACGTTCGTCCATTTCTGGCTAAGCTCCGGCCATTTTGCATGCGCATTTGAAAAGATCTTAACAATTTAAACTCGGATTTGCCAGAATCTCAAGGCAAATATGCAGGCAATATGTTAAATATTTTGAAACTAATTTGACTTGGAGATACTGCTGCACATGGCAATATGTTCCAATCAAATTAGTTTCAAAATATTAAACTAAACGTTTATTAAGTTGTAAATTCACCAAAGACGTAGATGATTATGACGCCATATGACGTCATATAATGGATGGATAGATAGACTGGAAAGGTCAATGGGCGTGGCATAGCTACACATGAACCCATCTATTATTCCTTAGAAAAGAGGGGAATATGACTTAATAAATCTGAACTCAAATACATACATACCGCTGTCTTTATTGCGAAATTCGGCATTAAGACAGACTACGCGCTCGACCATCTGAGCCATTCTAGACTTCGTTTCCTTGTCAGTAAGGCTCATAGAAGCGTCTAACTCCTCGTTATAAATCTGTGCAACTGCACTCAGAGGAATTATCCCATTAGCAGACGTGTGCGCTAAAATGTTTGATCTCAACTTATATTTCAAGTTGGCAAGAGAATCGGCCATTTTTCTATCCAAATGCTGTAACATATAGAACAAATATATGTATGCCCGAAATTGTAGATACCGTCAATGGTATAAAACGGAATTTCCCAAAGAATTAATTTCAATGCGTACGTTGTAAGAACGAATAATACATCCGGGATAGAGATTTTATGTTTATCACCCCGCTAATATTATAACGTCGGTTACTTTGTCAGTACCGGAACAATACTATGCCAATATGACCCGGTATTGGCCAAATACAGGCCCAGTAAGCATGCGTTGTCAGGGTATAATTCGAAAGTATGATGCGCCCGATGGGATATTCTCTCAGTACATAAAGAAATCTATACAATACGTGTAGGGTTTTGAAATGTTTTATTAGGAAAGATTTATGCGGTGAATTGTTGTTCTTCATGTATATTGGACGTTTCCAGATTTAGCTATGCCCCGCCCATCCCTAGTTAAGCTCCACCCACTCATCGCTCGCATTTGGATCGATCGATCTCTGAACTCCCTGACGATCAATTTCCAGAAAACTATACAGGTAAGCTGTTGAATATTTTGAAACTAATTAGACTGGGCGCTGTTGCTGCCTATGGCAGCAACAGCGTCCAGTCAAATTAGTTTTAAGGTATTCAACATCGTGTTTATTAAATAGCAAAGACATACAATTCGTACAGCGTGCCGTGCTATTAATCGTTAACGACGGATTAAATCGAATCACTCATGCTGTAATTGATTATCACGTCATTATACACGTCACGTAGTTTATTATGACGTCATATGACGTCATATGATGGATGGATCAAATGGAAGATCCATTGCTAACAGGGGCGTGGCTAGTAACTCTTTAATGGCATGGCCGTCCAGGCGTCAAGCCCATGAAGAACTTCTGATTCCTACCCAGTTAATACTTTTTATCCCCAAGTTTTAGACATAGACTTCTCTTGCGTTTTTATATAAATAAATGGCAATGTCTTCATATGGTAAAGCTAGAATATATATTCTCTGCTGACAGCTAATATGTCATTCATAGGGCGGAGTCTTGTCACCCTCCCCGAGGTGTGCTATGTAATAAAAGCTACAGACACAGGTTTCCAGACACAGCTATCCGGGTTTTCCTGGGTGCGTACTACGCCGCTCAAGATTTTAGGTACATTCTAATTGTGACGTCATATGATGGATGGATAAACTGGAACGGTACATTACTTCACTGGTTAGATGATGTCACAATCAATGACAAAAATCGAAAAGTCCATCTATAGTGCTTGAATTGTATGTCTTTGATGAATTTACAAGTTAATCAACCTTCTGTTGAATCGATTACAACTAATGCCTCTCGAAGCCGTTGATGTCATTGGCAGCAACATGCCTCATGTCAAATTAGTTTCAAAATATTCAACAGCTTACCTCTATTTGAAGAATCCAGTTTATCGATCAATCATATGATGCCATAATCAACAACGTCAAATATAGGCTGACGTCATAATCAATTACGTCATGAATGCTGCGATTTAATCCGTCATAAACGCTTAGTAGTTCGTCAAGTTGTGCGAACTGTATGTCTTTACTATGTAATACTATTTAATATGCATTCTGTTGAATATTTTGAAATGAATTTGACTGGACGCTGTTTATGGCAGCAACAACAGCAACAGTGTGTGATGTCATGTAAGTGCCAAGGCATTATCCAGTCATATTAGTTTCAACAGCATACCTGCATAGTTTTCTGGAAAGTGAGATTCAGAGAGTGTAGTGATCGATTGATCCCAAAAACAGCTAAATCGTGGGCGGAGTTTAGATAGAGATAGGCGGGGCGTAGCTAAAACTGGATTCTTCCATTAGCTTTATATATAGACACATAATCCATCCGTGATATTTGAGCTTTTTATCATGCCGACAACGAAAGATATTCAGGCTTTAGTAGCTAAATGTTGAAACATTTCTACAGCCTATGACGGTTGTCATGATTTACTTTTCAACCAATCAGAAAAAACCCCTAGTATGTCTGCATTGGTATACGCGCTCAGTCATAGAGCTGCCAGCTATAGTTTGGTAATGTAGTATAAAAGCAATCATACAGGTAAGGTGTTGAATATTTTGAAACCAATTTGACTGGAAGTTGTTGCTGCCAGTCAAATTAGTTTTAAAATATTCAACGGGATGAGTATTATATAATAAAGAATGTAATGCTTGGCATTTCACGACATCACACATCACTTGAGGCGACGCAATGGTGGTGAACACTCTTCCACGTTTACGCGATATTTCAACGCAGATTATAATGAGACAGATAAGGGAATGTGACAGGATATGAATGATACGGAATCTATAAACCATAATCTATCGGTACAATACAACATCTGAGATGAGATTAGCATCGCCTTAATGAAGGTGTCAGCGAGGGATCTGTTGAGAGCGCTAAGAATATAATATTAAAAAACATGGCACTGTTTCTACAATATCATCGGTGCCTCTATGCGTTCAACTCACGTTTTTAAAGGCAGACACGAATATTTAGTAATCGATAAGATATTACTGCTGTCATGATACCATTATGAAAATCAACTACATGCATTCCACACGATTCTTGAATTACTTCTTTGTGCCAGGTGAGCTAACGACGAAATCTATTATGGCGCAGAGGACTGAGTTTTCATGACTATTTAAATGGATACAAAATTGATTGCGGGTGATATATATGATGATGTAAGCACAGATTAAACGTGTATTTCAATAGTTACTAGACAGGATGTCCTAATCTATACACACTTGATCTTTGTCCTTTTTATTCCACAATTACGACAGTTACTATGGACCTCCATGGTAAATGCTCGCACCGATTCTGGTGAAAATCCCTCCACCGTAACATGTGTAGATCTACGTATGGACATAAAACGCACACGCACGATTCCAACACGGACGCACGTACATACACGCAAACGCACACACGCAGACGCACGCACACCCGTCCGCCCGCCCGCCCGCCCACACTCACGCACGCACGTACGAACGCACGTACACACGCACGCACACTGACACAAATACACACATACACACGCATGCACTCACACACACACGCACACACTCACAAACACACACACACACACACACACACACACACACACACACACACACACACACACACACATACACACACACACACACACACACACACACACACACACACACACACACACACACACCGCTCATGTACCCATACACGCACGCACGCATGTACGCACACAGATAATTACATGTAGACGGACATACAATAGCTTCGTGACACTTTGTGGTACCAATTATTTCAAATGCGCACTATAATTAATTCGTTGATGGAATCGTATTCTATATTCCAGTATGACTACACTACATATTATACTTACCGTCTCTGATAGCGTTGCTTCCAGGTCACTTGTGGCAAGATTAAGAAAATCAGATCTGTCGGCGTTGATGCTAAGACGCCGAATTTATACTAAAACTTGCGTTCCTCTACAGACACTGTTCTGCCTGTATTGTAACTAAACGAGGATAATTTATATCTTAACCCTTATAGTGCTATGCATCAAGAACCCTTGAACCAGACTACGAGACATGGATTCTAGCGTCCATGTTGAAAACGATATTCATGACAGCAAGCATTCTTTCTCAGACAGTAATAATCCTCATAAACGCAATAAAAGAAAATAATAAACAAACAAAATTCCTATATACGGGAATGTAATAATTTACTGTATTAATCTGATGACAAAGATGCGCGCGTGCGCATTAGTCCTTGACGCTCCAGAACTACAACCGTCTGTTAAACTATCTACTACACGCGGACATGATTGTAGAAGCTAACGACCGCAATACACCTTTTAGGTGAGAACATCCAAGTGAAAAGATGACAATGTAGGTTAAATGATTTCATACCCGATTTGTGCTTGCGCCGTGCAATACACCAGAACACGGTTTCGTCAGCCATTTTGAATATTTAATTAGGTACAGTAAAAACCGATGTATACAAACGCACCCTTTTCGGCTACTCGGTCAAATACCCTTGTTAGAGCTAGGTTTCTCTAGGTTCACAAGATAAATTACGTCCACTACACATTTTAAACACGTTTCATATTAAATATTTGATTTCAAATCAAGTTAACGTTTTACTAGGACCATATATAATTTATAGGCGTAAGCGAAACACTACTAATAATTGATTACCTAATTAATGGTAGTAATAATAACACAATATATACCTTGAAGTGTCAATGATCAAATTATTCATATATATATATATTTGAATAATGTGATCATTGACACTTCAAGTGTGGCCTATTGTGATATGGCTTAGAACAAAAACATCATGGCCCTCAGTCCTCGCACTAGGTCGGAGGCAGGCGAGGCAGGTGGGGTATACATTTAGAAATTTATTTTAGCAACAATTGTATGTCTTAAAGGCTATATTAAAAGTAATTGACTTGCTGTATTAGCACACCATTTGTAACACCCACACCCCAACATTACAGCACCTACAAATAAAATAGGAAAGTAAGATTCAGCCTCTTCAAAACCACTCCTCCGGGATCAACCGTATACCAAATTCTGAATTCATACATCGTGTTAATAAATTAATGCAAACGTGTTTATAGGGTTGGGGTGGGGGTAACAGATTGCTCCCACACCCCCGAGGAAAGTTTTGGGAAATAATTTTGGGGAGATATTCATGCTCTGATTATTTTCCCAGAATTTTGTTACTCAGAATGTAGGAAATGACTTCTGGGACATATAATTTTCAACTTTGTTCTAAGAATTATTACCTCCCTAAAATTGTTCAAAATAAAGAGATTTTTTCAGTATTTGACCCCACTGAAAAAAATTCAAAGATCGGCCTGGTGTATGACCCTGATGACCAGTGCCACTGTGTCTTACCCTCCTACCAAGGGCGTCTAATGTTAAAAATGCAATGTACTCTCATTCCAAAGGAGTTGATCAGTAGGGTACTATTGAAGGTATTCGTTTCCCCACTACAACAGCAAGGTTAAGTCTGACGATGAATACTGCAGGAGGTATTCACAAACCCACCCCCACTCCACACCCCTACCGCCACACACACACGCACGCACGCACGCACGCACGCTCGCACGCACGCACGCACGCACGCACGCACGCACGCACGCACGCACGCACGGTTTGTAATGAGATGCCCACCTCCCCCACACGCATATACACACACCTATGGGCACACCCACCCACCCACCCACCCACCCACCCACCCACCCACCCACCCACCCACCCACTCACCCAGCCACCCACCCGCCCGCCCGCCCGCCCGACCGCCCGCCCGCACGCACGCACGCACGCACGCACCCACCCACCCACCCGCCCACCCACCAACCCACACGAGCGCACGCACGCACGCACGCACGCACGCAAGCACGCACGCACGCACGCACATATGGACGCACACACATACACACTTATACGCACGCATGTACACACGCACGCACGCATGTATGCTCGCACATACGCACGCCGAGCACACACACACGCCGAAGACGCACGCACGAAGTTACGCGCGCATAGTTTTCAGCTGAAATATGCTCGTCGGTTGTCGTTATGCTTCTGTGATCTAGACCTCGTTTTCTTGACGATTGTAATATTCCTGATCGCTATGCCTCATTAAGCTTACCCGTACGTTCATCTGGGGATCTTGTCGCCACTAAATTCACCGCATCAATTATTCTTTTTCATGTACCACGATGACTGCTATTTCTAATGACATTGATGAATACTTTCTGCCCTGTGACAACTGAATAACAGTGTTCAATAGTGTTATCAAGATGATGCTATCTTCTGCAGAATTCTCAAGTATTTGGCTATGGCGTCCATTAGCAATAGGGTTAACATACATATATTAGAGCAGGCTTATTTAATACTGTTACCCCCTGCACGCTAGTCCATATGATAGATTGGAGTATCGCTCTCTGTAACACGATGATAGCATTTTCTTGACTCCGATCTCCATTGAACTGTGATACGCGGCTTAGCAACAGCAAACGCAGAGACGGTTAGTACATGTTCTATATAAATATAATGACGCATAGGATATTATTATACACGTTAATAAATTTAATAATTACAATAGTAGGCATGCACCTAATTCCTTTGTTAAATATGCAATGTAGGCTATAGTAGGTAGAAAAATTTAAAAAGTTATTCACGTGTTTTCTGGCATTTAATAATAATAATAACAACTAGAACACATTTACTGAAGTAACTGTAAATCTGCATCGTGTGTAATAAAGTGACACGCCAATAGTGACACCATAAATTGTGAATACATTCACTTGGATCCTTGATACTAATGACCAACAAGGAATGACCCTATTGAGAAGCAGAACAGAGACCTTTGTCAATGGGCCAATCATGAATGGTGCCATTGACAAACGGATCAATTGACTATATCACCATTGGTCAGTGACTCAAGTATATTTGGTACTAACAACAAACATGACAAGCGTTTCTGAAAGAAACAATATACAGCATGTCCGTTGAAATCGTGTGACATCTGTATGTCTTTGGAGGGGCAAGCTGTCACCAGCCAGGGCAGCTAAACATTTCTGAATCTCAGAGTGCGTCTTCTGCATCTCTGGAAGTAATAAAGAGTATATCAGTTGAAATCGCATTTGAATACATTTAGGTCTTGGGAAAAGAACAGGAAATCAGGCACAGAAGGACAGCGCTACTGATGGGCCATTGGAAGGGGAAGGCACACAGTGCGCTCTTCTATGCATTAGCACCTATATTTTAGAGGCAGACAAGCCCATAAAGAAAATTAGATGCTCTCAGATTATGATTCCTGCTTTTCTTTCACGTAACAATATGGATTCTGTCAGTTGAAATCTTGTGCGAATATGTGTAGGCTTTTAGGTGGAGGCTAGTCCACAATCCGGATTTAACTAAGCAAGACAGGAGGAAATATAAAAATATCTGCTAAGGGACGATGTGGAGGGCATGAGATGGTTCGTGGATGGCATGTTCACCCCTCTCCCTTTTTGGTGCGGTTGGTGGGTGCTTAGATGCTTGAGTTAACAATATAGGGATCAGTACTCCTCCTCCGGTCACCCGCATGCAACTACATACAACATAACATGATTGCTAGAAAATCAAGTGACAAAAGCTGTCTACTGTTGTAGAAATTGCTCAAATGTAACTGTTTCTCCTAGCCCGCCACACCGAACACCACGCCCACGATCAGTTCTGTCATTTTGTCTCGCTGTGCAAATGATGCTTTAGTAATTTCGGATTGCTTGTTTGGAGTGATTGTGGCAGATTTCAAATCAATGCCTACCTAGGCAACGAAGTTATTAGGCGTACAACGAAATCGTACTTATGACAGTTTATCTTAAAGATGATTGGCCAGATCCGAAATAAAAGTATTAGCAATACATGCAAGGTGATATGTGTCACCAAGTTTGGAGTCGATCAGTTGAAAACTGTAGGCGAAGATATGTGGCGAATAGTTTCATGAGTAATTATAATACGCAGATTAATAATAATAATAATAATAATAATAATAATAATAATAATAATAATAATAATATGTCATATGAGTATAGTTAGTCTTCCTTTAATCAAATCTAATCACAAAGAGTAATATATCATGTATCTACAGTAGAGCCCTACAATAGAGCCAATGAATAAGTTAAACGGTTTCCAAAAAACCCCAACAAAAACCAGATAGTTAGTGCAATTTTGAACACGGTGTAAAAAATGTTCCGTTGAAGATATAACAAAATTCACCTTTCCAGAGTATCCGTCGATGATTTGACGTCATATGACGTCATACTCAGCTAAGCAGCGTGTAGGATGCCGTCATAATCATTACTTCATAAATGATTCTATTTGGCCCGTCTTTAACTCTTTGTAGTCCGACACGTTGTAAGAATTGTATGTCTCTACTATTTAATAAATATGCTGCTGAATATTTTGAAACTCATTTGACTTGGCGCTGTTGCTGCCATAGTCAAATTAGTTTCAACATATTCAACAGCTTACTTGTATGGTTTTCTGGTAATTGATTGTCATGGAGTTCGGAGATCGATCGCTCCCAACGCGAGCGATCTGTGGATGGAGCTTAGCTAGAGATGGGTGGGGCATAGCTAAAAATGGATAGGTACATTAGATTGAAAGGCATTGTTATCTTAACCTTTGGGAAACATGTTAAGTTATATTTGAGCTGCACTGCATAGCTTACACAGCCAGGCATCAGAATCAGCAACCAAAACTGCCATCATCAGTGACCGCCACCCCACCCACCCCACAAAACCCCACCCACCCACCCACGCACCCATCCATCACTTCCCACCCTCCACACCCACTTTACCACGCCCCACCCGACACAATATTGCTGATAGATTCCAGACGACACTCAAATCATCTCCAATTGTTTAATTTTGCCAGGTGTCTGCATCACTAATTGATAAAAGAATTTAACACAATGTAGCATGAACATTGATTGTTGTCTTGAGACATGTAAACAGTTAATGTGCACCTGCATTCTTTCAATGAATGCTTTGTATTTTTCAGTATTCGAAAAACAATGGCCGATGGTCTCGCGAATATGAAAAAGAAAATAAAGTTGAACAGATTAGCATACTCATCTGCGAATGACACTGAACACGTGGACATGGTATTATCAAGGGGTGTGAATGCACTGGCCGCGGCTTTGAATGTCACCGATACCGAATCGATCAACAAAATTTATGAGTCAACTGCGTGTTTATTATCCTTACCTGAATATTCCGATAAGGATATTGGTATGTAGATGAGTTTTATTCGATAGTGATTATATATGTCGCAGAGTTTCATTGATCACTGGAGGGATATGCACTACCACTGAATTTTGTCATAATCAAAACCAGTCGTTTGTTTGCTGATGTCGCAATCAAATGACATAGATCCGTCACGAAAGTGGCAATGGCCCGTTACGAACGTGTATGTGTTGTATGTTTTCGATGAATTTACCAGTTAATAAACATTCTGTTGATTATTTTGAAACTAATTTAACCAATTCAAATTAGTTTTTAAATAATCAACAGCTTCTTGGTATAGTTATCTTGAAATTTAGATTTTTGGCAGTTCAGGTTGTTAAAAAATGATAAAATCGAATCAAATACCCATACACAGTTGGCGGAATCTAGCTAGACAGGGGTGGAACAGAGCTGGGAATGGTGACTATGATGTCTGAAAACATCTTGCGTCTCGAATTCGTACATTTACTTCTTTGGCCACTGATTCTTGCCATCGACGAGCAATAAACTTGACCCACAGGCTTCTTCTTTGTCGTCAGTGTGGCCAGTCCTTCTTTTAGATCGGTACGTAGATATCATAGCAGGTTCGTGCAATGGCGTTTGCTACTCTCTTTCTCTTCCAGAGCTGGCTGTACATAACATACGCAAAACATGGCCAAGCAAAATACTATTTTTGTTGGGGCATCTTCACCGACAGTGGTACTGTATTGCACATAGTGTATACCGCTTCGTTGGGGATTATTCTGTCCGGACAGCCATGTTGGATCATAGTATGAAGGTCTCTGCGGCGACAGGCGTCAAGCTTATCTACAACCGCATTCGGAGTTGCTCAGCTGCTACAGCTGTACAGCATCAGTAAGGCACAGGCCGCGCCATACATGCGTAATGATTTGACCACCGTTTCCAAAACGACTGGAAGGCAATGTTTCCTGTGACAAACCCGTACCGATTTTGAAGGAGAAGCACATTAGTGAGCGAAGGATTTTGCTCTTCCCCCATCCATTCCGCCACGCCGACTTCCCTTGTCGCTGATATATGTACATGTGTGAACTCGGTCTTCATGAAGTGATTCACATTATTAACTTGTTCTGTAGCTGTATGGAGAAGGTTTTGCAAGTGGCAGCTTCTCCGCATCTATGAATTCCATAGCGTTTGCGTACTATATCTCTAGTGCAAAGCCCAGTTAGGTATTGGTGGATTTGGTATTGCGGAGTTCTTTCGCACATATGAGATGGCTGCGGTAAGGTATCAGTGAATAGCAGCGGAGAGAGACCATGTCCATGGGGAGAGCAAATGAATGCCTCAAATACTACAAACTCCACATTTTTACGCTCACTTTAAACTAGGCTTTGCCAATAGCAGTCTGACTAGGTGCAGCTCATCATAATTACAGCAAGCTTGATGTTGTACGCGCACGAGCTTTGATTGTTTGTCTGATGGTGTCAAAGGCCCGTGGCATGTCGATAACCATCTTGTACAAATTCAAGTTCATGGATATGGCTACTGACACAAGTATTCAATGCGTCCATGTAATGACTACGCAGCTGCGTCTTCGTTTAGAGCCGTCCTGGTAGGCTCTAGTGAAATTCACTGTTTTCTTGGATGTGTCGCAGCGTCACATTTGACAAAATCTTCCTGATGCTCTTGAGAAGCACTATAGACTGCAGGTCTGCTTGTGATCTACGAGGCCTTTGGGCTTTGGCAGCACGATAACGTAACTCTGCCAACAGTGTTGATGTGTGCGTGCGTGCGTGCGTGCGTGCGTGCGTGCGTGCGTGCGTGCGTGCGTGCGTGCGTGCGTGAGTGCGTGCGTGTGTACGTGCGTGCGTGCGTGCTTGCGTGCGTGGGTGCGTGCCTGCGTATGTACGTGTGTGGGTGTGGTGTGATTGTGGCAATGATGCATGAAGGCAGCGTTTATGACGTGTGTGGTTATATTGGAGATACTATCACATGCATACCTAAAGAGTTCGTTGTAAATATTGTCGGGATATGCCACGAAAGACATGGCGGTAGACCTGAAACTCTCAGAGCTCGGGTCGGCCTAAACATCTTACGACGATCATCTATGGGTGTCATGTTATTTGGCAAAGAGTCTGCTTGTAGGATGGTAGTGCTTCCAGTCGATCACTGATCTGGCGAAGTATGGCATTGCGTTCTAGGCGTGGTTTCTCCGATCACTCTAATAGATAAGTATCTGTAGGGCCTTCCGTTGTTCAGACAGCCTTGCAATGAGTGGATTTGCAATGTAACGGACACCTCTGTTGTTATTCCTGACAACTGTTATTGCATTCGTCGCTGATATTCATTGCATTTGAGTACTCGGGATAAATCCTCGTTTGAATTTGAGTTTATGTCAGTGGGCGCTATCTGTTCCTAGAGTGCCTTTTTGTTTGACAGTTGGGCTGCTTGTGTCATTGACAAGATTCCCCAGCTCAAGGTTGACTTTGCCATGTTAGTTGGCAAAGTGTTTATGCGGCAGACAAATGTGCTTCATATGAAGTCGGGTAACCACAGGCTTGTGGTCAGTGTTGAGGTATGTGCCTCATTTTCAACGGGACTCCTGAAGTAGTGTATTTGCACTTGCATTGCACATCACATACACACCTGGACAAAATGACCTTGGAGCCTGTATCATCTCTACGGCGATGTGCCCTGTCCATGTGATTCTGTGAATGCATGGGTGTTTATGCCAAAGACACAGAGAGCACAGATGAACGCGGCCAGAGCATTTCCGTTGATTTCACGTTTTGATCATGCACGTGGTGGGTCCAGTGCCCGTGTCTATTTTGCTGAGTTTGTCTAGCTTGAAGTTAAAGTCGTACACAAAATCAAGTGCAATCTGGCTGGAAATGTGATGTTAGAAAAAAGTTCGGCATAGAAAGATTCAATCAGGAAAAGGGATTCCTTAGCTTTTTCGGCAATTGGGCCATACACATTAACAATGCTGCCCTTGGTGGCGGTCCTACATCGCTGGAGGGCCAAGTCAATGAATGCAACACGCTCGTTGACGTATCCTAAGATGTGATCCAAAACCCTCGGCCCGTTTACAAAGTCCTGACCATTGTATGTGGCTTGTTTTTGCTGCTTGAGCATCAGCTTGTGACAAGTCTCAAGTTGCTGTTCTGAATGAGTGAATACTTTTCTTAGATGTATGCAACGTTGGTGTCAGTTGTATGGCTTTACTATTTAATACACATTATGTTGAAGTTTTGAAACTAATGTGTCTGGGCGCTGTTGCTGCCATAGGCGGCATTAACACCTAGCAGGCATGGGTACAAGTGCAAATGCATTTGCATTTACATTTAAATGCATTTGCACTTGCATTTGCATTAAAATGCAATTATGAAATTTCCGACACATTTGCATTTGCATTTGAATCTCATGTATTTGCATTTGCACTTGCATTTGAATCTCATGTATTTGCATTTGCACTTGCATTTGAATCTCATGTATTTGCATTTGCACTTGCATTTGAATCTCATGTATTTGCATTTTCATTTGCATTTGCATGAAAAGGGTTGCATTTGCATTTGAGTTTTCAAATGCATTTGATTTTTTTCAAAAGCACTATCTTCTCATTTTTCATCTCTTTCAAAACTGATTGGAACTTGCCGCTGTTGTAAATAGCAGCCACAGCATCCAGTCAAATTAATTTCAAAATATTAAGCCAAATTATTTGTTAAATCATAAAAATGGCATTTCTGTTGCTAGAAATTAGAACTTTAATTCTCTGTGATATATTAACCTATTTCACTATGAATTTCTTAGCATGTGGCTCTCAGCCATTAGTATATATAAATATGCAAAATCATGTATATTTTGAAATTATTTTGACTTAAGTCAGTTGAGATCTTAGCAAGCCAACACATTTTAGTTAATTTGTTTCTGAGATAATCTACAGCAACTTATCTCAACAGTAGAATAAATATGATCACCTCATAAACAGTAAGGAATGGGTGCCTCTATTCGCTTGTCCAAAGCGTTAACTCTTTAACCCTTACATACACGACCACTGAAATACTTGGCTCAGTGATTGTCTTCTCTTGGCCTGCAAATTGGTGTTTGTAAAGACCACGACAAAGGCAGGCTTTGACCGGTTTGGGCACCAAAAGGTTAATGAAACAATTGGACCGAACGTCGTTGCTGCTTTAAGCAGTACGTTGCTCAAAGTATATAATCGATCCAACCACGTGCAAAACGTGGGCCGAACTTAGCTGGAGATGGACGGGTATAGTTAAAAGTGGATTCAGTCATTTGACCCATGTTAACGGACACATACGACACTATTCTGGTGTGAATTCCTTCTTATGCTAACAAAGATTTAAGGCCATCTTTCAAATTCTATTGTAGAGCTACACAGACCTGTGAAATAAACAATACTCATCTTCTTTCTAATCTTGGTTTGTGTAACGCACATGTCACACCCTCAAGTGGCCCCCACATATATTGGTACCCGCGAGGATCCCGCATGTACTACATTATAAAGAGTATAACTCATATGTTGATAACGGGAGGATCCGATCTGTCAATCAAGCATATGACGTCATAATCAAATAAGGCACATGTTAGCTGAAGGCACAATACAAATTCGTAGCTTCGTGACGGACGTTCAGACTTTCGTGATGGAGTCTACGTAATTTTAATAGTGATGTCCGTTGACATGTGAAGTATGATTGTGACGCCACATACTTGAGGGATAGATCGGACCCCACAATTTCTTTGCTGTGGATACAATACAATACCTCTACATGTTCATGTATTTGCAGGAACGGCTACTGTGGATCAATGGGTAGAGGCTCTCGGATGGCAAATGATCAAATACCCACGTAAATATGCCTTTAAGTGGAAATACTGGTTCACTAACATCTTTGACGTCCTAGATAAAGATCATGATGGATATATCAACAAGGGTCAGTTCGGTATGATGTATCGACCAACAAAACGTGGGAATGATAAGGAATTCCTGGATACTGCATTCTATTCCATCGACACATCGCGTACAGGGAAGGTCTCCAAAGAACAGTTTATTGATGCGTATATGAAGTATATGACGGATCCTGATATATCCGTTGACCAATATCCTTTGTATTGATTCCTGGACCTGTTTTAAGCAAGAGCACATGTTCACAATAATAAAACAGGATTAAAGCGAAATATACCTAGAATATGCAGCTCAAAATTCGTCCATCTGTCCTAGATTTATTATAATATTATATTATCCATTTTGAGTGTGAAAGCGTTAAAAATGCAACTTATATCAATTAACCAATTAATGTCTATACATTTTCTCAAGAATAAAAAAAATATTTGCTTATTGAATGTCTTTTTTTTATGCCAAAGAGTACACCATTTTGGAAAATTTACTACTGGAATGAATGACTTGATTAACGAGCCAGTCATTCCTGTGATGCAATTTCAAAAATAGTTTTCTCTTGGCCTGCAAATGGGCACGCCTTGAGACCACTACCGATGTCGCTTTTCGCCGGACTAGCCAAGAGGTCAATATTTCAAAAGCGAATTGAAATCTTTGATTAAAGAATGCACATTTGCAAGCCAATAAAAGAGTGGAATTAAAAAATAACATTCTGTTGTCTGGCAAATGAATATTTCTTGTGACCACAGCAGATACCGTTTTGGTCTGGTAAAACCACCGAGGGTTAATAGCCAAGGCCAATCTATTTTTGTGCTTTGACTGTCTTGTTTAGCGAGCCATTCATTACAGTGGAATATTTGCAAAACAAATTATTATCTTGGCATGGCTAATCACCAAGACCACTACTGATCTCGATTTTTTTTGTATATAATTTAGATTTGTTCGTGCTTATAGTAAAATTCAACATATAAATGAGTTGTAAATTTAAGACTTTCAAAATAATACAGCTTGTATATATTTATTTATAAATTTATCTGATCATTCTTAACCCTTTAAGGCCTGAATTTTGTAAAGAAAATCAAAATATTGGTTATTGAATGTCCATTTGCAGTCCAAGAGAATACTATTTTTGAAAATTGACCACTGGAATGACTGGCTCGGTTACCGAGCCAGTCATTCCAGTGGCAAATTATCAAAAAGAGTATTCTCTAGGACTGCATATGAACATTCTGCAAGACCACTGTAGAGGCCGGTATTGGCCGGCTTCGTCTTAAATAGGTTAATGAATTATTCAGCCATCATGAGATTGATCTACTCAAGATTCAGGCAGAAAAATTGAAATAATAGCTTATGTAATAAATACAATCTTAAGAAATATCAATGCCATTTCGTATCAAATTGATCACCCTCGTGTCGTGAGTTCTCATTTGGACCTCGCCCGTTCCGAATAAGCTCTTACTAAACATGTATGGTACATTTCTTTATTGCGTTTAAACTGAAAAGTTTAAAATCGTGAACAATTTCCGGCGAGAATATTCCAATCAAATTAACTAGAAGAACTCTGAAATTGCAGGACTTCAAGTTCAATGTGATTATACAAGTACGCTGTTACATATTTTGAAACTAATTTGAATTGAGACTGTTGCAACAGTTTCCAGTCAGATTAGTTCCAAAATACTAAACAAAATATTTCTTAAAATTTTTGAATTTTCTGTTGCAAAGTGTTAATTTGAAAATATCCACCAGTTTTGCGCTAATTGTCAAAGGCACCATTGCGGCAATTGCCAATGTCTGTATGTGCCGCGACGCGCACCACCGATACAGCCACGTATTCCAAGATTGGAACAAACGATAAATCGACAAAATCACAATTTTATACACGATATATCGAGATATCGTCTGAACCAAATCTGTCTCCTCAAAAATAAATTTTATCACCTAATCTAGCTTGTATTCCATTGCATAATATGCATGGACTATTTCAGGGGATACGGTTATTCCGGGTCATCGGCAGCTTCATTCCCTATCTTAATCATCAATCAAATTCTTTGGAACCAGGCTTTGATTTAATATTTTGTTATGTTTTTCAATAACTTCAGTTAATTGATGAGCAAGAAACATAAAAATGTGCATCTCAATTGTGTCAGATTTCCAGCTTTTAATTAATAAAAAAACCCTGTCACGATAACCATCCATTATGGCCGACACGAAATAAGCCCATCTCTCAGAGCAGTGTATGCCGAAAATGCTAGACAATACATGTTTGTATGACAATGATATTTTTTATATTCTGGTTTTTGCTTTGTCAAAACATGGCAATGGGATAAGAATGGTTTAGAAAATATTATTTTATAGTCGTCAAACTGACAGTTTAAATGACATGATCCGGAACTACACAAAGTGATCAAAATAGCCGTATTCGGTCGACTCTCGCAGTTGTGAAATTCTTCGAAGAGAAAAGGTCAAACTAAATCTTTTTTACATCGGCATAAGTACAAATGTATGCCATCAAAATCTAACAGGTTTGATTTAAAACATTCTATAAATAAATTCGCAGGAAATATTGTTTATGTAGTGATCCGAAACTGCCTGACATATAATTTTATATCCCACCAGGGGAATAAAATCGCTTGCTAGTGACGTACGTCAAACGATGGTGACGTGGATATACAGTATGGATGCGACCATAGCCCTGACTGGTGACCTCAAGAAGATGCCTGGGTGAAGAGAATATGCAAATGACCCACAAGGAGGAGTCTGCAGGTCGCATCATTCGAGACGGACATGATCGCCAATAACTACGCTCAGCTCTAGAGTCGGCAATTGGCACAATGGATCCAGCTACCCACGTGGCATGATGTCTGCTCAACATCTTGAGTGGTCAACTAACTCAACCAAATTGCAACGTTGACAGGACCATAGAGATCAGGACTGAGCATCGGATCCAGTGCTAGGGATGATGGCCACAATGATTTTACAGCTCACATTCAAAACAATTGGCTTCGCTACAAAGGGGAATGCTATCATTGACCAAGAACCGATCTACGCCCAGGTGATCCGCCTTCCAGTAAGTCAATGCGACCTCGACCTGCAACAAGTGCTAGTCACGGAGCTTGCCACTTATCCAGCATACCACAAAGTCCATGCTGAGGAAGAGTATCCAGGTGGAAGTGTCACAACGCTTAACCATACGCACAGTAGCTATCGGGATTGATGTGGCTGCTGTTCTTTGGACAGTTGACCGGCAAGCTCACGGAACTGTTGACACGTTGATATTGGGTTCCAATGTGTGTCTCTCTGTGCGGTTGGCTGACTCTGATGTGCATCTGCGTTTCGACCAATATTGCAACTCAACCAAGAGTAGCATAAGGTGCGCTCCTGTAACCGCTAGCCGATGCCAATTGGCTCGATCTTACTGATCGGGCTACATTGCTCAAGAACCCAGGCAACTAGGCAGAGCTGAACTCAATCGTTTGCGAGCAGATCCTAATTGAAGTGTTCCTACATAAAATGAAAAGTTGCTTGTTACTAGGGGACAACACGGTACCCTCCAATGTGTCTAAACTATGGAAACCGCATCGTCTAGATCTTGCCTCGATAAACGAGGAAGCGGATATAGACACAGCTCAACAAGCCATCCAACTTGAAAATGAAGATCCAGAATTACGAGTTGTGGGGTGACACTAGCGTGTTTGTTTTTCTAACATACTCTTCTTCTACTCGAGCGAAATTCAGTCAGTTATCCAAAGTCGTTCTTGCATTGACGAAAGGAAGCCGCTCGCAGACATGCTATGATCATACCTGAAATCTTGGCACGCAATGCTTTAACTGGTTGTGATTCAGTTGCAGAGACTGACGGAGTTGCCAAGACAACAGCAATCATTAGGTTTTGGAAAGATTTACATAGAATATCGGGTCAGCCAACTAACAGCAGATATTGTCAAAATCACCAAGTAAGCGCCAGGTTTCATGACGACATGCTATGGAATCAAGACGGCACTACGTCCACCATGGAGTGCTGCAAAAGACAATGGGCGTAGAAGAACGGGAGCACCGACGCTCTCTAGTTTGCCCAAGCAACTGAAACATTCGGGTACAATGTTCCCAGATTACACCATTAACTCGTTCAATGGTACAATGCGCTGAGTGGAGATTCACCTCCACTCAACGCAGTAGACTGTGGTTGAAACGTGGATACCACTAACAGATGCCTAATCAAGGTACTCACACCGGTCTTGGTAGATGGAGTACGTTACACTCCCGAACACGCGGTGCACCAAAGTGAGCGTGTAGAGATGGGAAGTGGAAACTGTGACTGTTTGCATGATGTTCTGCCCCTGCGGCAGTGATCATGCCCGCGAATATTCTTTCAATATCAATGAGCGTGCAACGGATGACACTAGTGACACTGATGATGTAGACGATCGAGATTTAAATAACAATGATGTGTCCTCATTTGATGCTGAAGTCAAAGTCTTTATCGACTGAGACCAGATAAACTTCGTTCTTGTCTGACTTCTGACATATGTGATGGCATACGTTCTTTGTAAAAAAAAAAAAGGTTAACAGAGGTTTACCCACAGGATAGCACATCGGCCAATGATGCTAACGTCCGGAACCTGACACAGCTTAGACAAAACCGAATTTAATCTTAGGCGTAAGCACATGTTTGGTTGTTGTAATGAACCTTTCCATTTCTATCTATGCCCCGCTCATCTCTATCTAAGCTCCACCCACACTTCGCCGGATTGGGATTGATCGATCACCGAATGCCCTAACTATCAATTTGTTGAAAACTATATAGGTAAGCTGTTGAATATTTTATAACTAAATTCACTTGGTGATGTTGCTGCCTATTGCAGCAACAGCGCCCAGTCGAATTAGTTTCAAAATATTCAACAGAATATTTATTAAATAGTTAAGACATACAATTCGTATAACAACGCATAGCCCGTCTTCAAATATGCGTTTGTGGCGTACTTGTTGACTTCATTCATGACGCCATTCATTATGATGTCATTCTACACGTCCCGTAGTTGATTATGACGTCATAGGAAGGATTGATAAAGTGGACAGGTCAATTCTCAGGTTGCTTTTGAAACAAACATGGGGATGGGCACTGGCATAAGCTCATGCTTCAAAGCTAACTCGGATCATTATCTCGCTACTTTTGTAATCTGAGTAAATAAAATGTGTCAATTAAATGGCGATGCAGTTATGTGAGTTTCTAAAAAGATCCTGGGCGATTTAATTTTTAAAGTACTGACTATTACTAATATAAAATCCAAGCTCATTTTCTTATGCTGTTAAATAGGTGTTGAAATGTGTTAAAATAAGGTCATTGATATAAACTCACTCGTGCATAGATATTTATTTCAGTTGAAATGCACATGTATTGCAAGATAAAATTGAAATGGAATCTTAAATCTTGACAAATGTTACTCATTTTTCTTTTGTATATTTTGACATAAACTATCATTATGACGACGTTAATAGTACTAGGGACGTGATCTCAATCCATTACAACATAAGAAGAGACGTTGTATTTTTGAGATTATCAGTAATACTTACAAGGATAGTAAATAAAAGATGTATTTATCTTTTTATGCATAATTTATAGAAACATGACTTATTAAAAAGGCCCAAGGGTGACACGATGTCATCAGTCAGGTTTCATATTAATTGGTTTTAAGGATACAATAAGTGTACGGTTACATGAAAATCGCATTTGACATCCGGACTATTGCGACATTAGTTTTGCCCGGCTTGACCATTAAAGCCTTAGCGGTCAAGAAAGTCCAAATTTGTACTTGACCAGTGCAGGCCAAGAGAAGGGTATTTAAATTTGACCACTGAAAAAACTGCCTGCTTTATCGATGCAGTCATTCCAGTAGCAAAGAAAGTCTTCTCTTGCCCTAAAATGACCATTCCATAATATCGCCTCATAGGCCGTTTGGTCGGCTTGAACTTTGACCTAGCTGATGATATTAGTGAAATAGTTTTCCATTTCATCCCATTCATGGACTTGACTGTTCTGTATTCCGTCATCTTCGATATCAATAATATTAAATCGAATCGATTGATAAACTTTTGAGAAACAGCTTCGGATTCAGACTGTGAAATACTCTAGCCCTCATGATTGGTACCAGTCAAATTAATTTCAAAATATCGAACAATATTTATGTTTTATAATCTTAAAATTGAGGCACTAGAATTTGAAACGATACGGTGTTATTAGCTTGGTGAATCCCTGTCTTATTATCCTTATCCCGTAATAGAGATTGTGATATTACATACACTTGCATGCGTGCGCGCGTGCGTGCAAGCGTGTATACGCGTGTGCGTGCGTGCGTGTGCGTGCATGTGAGTGCGTGTGTATGTGTGTGCGTGCATGTGTTCGTGTGTGTGTACGTGCATGCGTACATACATCCGTGGGTGCGTGTGTGCGTGGGTCTGTGCGTGCGTGCCTGCATGTGTGCCTGTGTGAGTGAGTGGATACATACGTGTGCGCGTGCGTGTGTGTATGCGTGTCTACGTTGGTGCGTGCGTGCGTATCTGCGTGCATCCGATCGGTCACTCAAAGTAACCAAAATACGCCACTTACTAGCTGACGTCACAACAAATGACGTATGTCTGACACGAAAAGCCCCACGATCCTACTCTAACGGTCTGAATTGTATGCCATTCTGAATTTACAACTTAATAAATATTCTGTTGAATGATTTTAAAACTAATTGACCGTGAGCTGTAACAACAGCTCAAAGTCAAATTAGTTTCAAAATATTCAACAGCTTACCTGTATTATCGCTTTGAAATAGAGATTCTAAGAATTAACCTTTCAAAGTGTTTGCATCTATTCGAAAGCGCGTACTATGTCGGGGGATCTCGAAAGGGGCTGAACATTGGAAGAAAGAAATTGACCACTTTTGTTCACAGCCGATCAACCATAGTGGATAGGCGTGAGGAATTTTTCAAACTATGCGCTGTGAGGTTCTGTTTTAGCATTGCAAATCTCACGTCTAACAATGAAAATATTTGGACAACGCACCGCTGTAGTCTCTAGTCGCGGAATGGACATTCCATTTTATCCATCACGCATATATGGCGTCATAATCAACTACGAGACATGTATGATAATGTCATAATCAATGGCGTCATGAACGCTTAATTGATGACGGACTAAGCTGTGTTGTACGACTTCTATGTCTTTACTATTTAACAAACACGCTGTTGAATATTTTGAGACTAATTTGACTTGGCGCTGTTGCTGTCATGAGCAGCAACAGCCACCGGTCACATTAGTTTCAAAATATTCAACAGACTACCTGTATAGTTTTCTCGAAATTGATAGTCAGGGAGTTCAGCGATCGATCGATCAACACGGTGAAGTATGGGTGGAGCTTATCTAGAGATGGGCTGGGCATACTTAAATCTGGATTCTTCCCTTGTACAAGGGTGTTCAATATATTTAACCTCCGTTGTGTCAACAGCGCCCCCGAGAGCTTAAAATGTTACACAAATCAACTAACCTTTTAACCCTTTCATGACGAAGCCGGCCAAAACTGGCCTGTGTAGAGGTCTCGCTGAATGCCCATTTGCAGGCAAAAAAGAAGACTAAGAAAATTTACCACAGGAATGACTGGCTCGATATCCGAGCCAGTCATTCCATTGGTAAATTTTCAAAAATTATCTTCTCTTGACCTGCAAATGGATATTCAATAAGTAAATATTCTAATTTTATTGAACAAATTTAGTCATTAAAGGGTTAATGGTCTGGACGGAAGACTGTCGTTGTATATTTATCAATAAAATACCTTTCTGTTTATGTGCAAATGAACATTCCGCAAGACCACGGTAGAAGTCATTTGTTGGAGGGCCTGGGCATCACTGAAGGTAAAGGTCAAGTTTTCGCCTACCTAGTGTCCATTTACAGGACAAGAGTAGGATATTTATGGAAAATTGCCACTGGAATGACTGGCTCTGTTACCGCGCCAGTTATTGCAGTGGCAAATTTTCAAAAAATAGTCTTCTCTTGGCCTGCCACTTCACCTGCTGTTTTGTCTATCTTGAACAAAAAAAGGTTAACTAACATGGCACTAAAGGTGTTACTTCTTCAAGTCTTTCCGACCGGCAACGACAAATTCGTTATGATACTTTATTGAAATCTCATAACGAACAATACGGATTACACAACCTACAGCATCAAAGTAAAGTATATTTGATAGCTAGCTACATTACCAGCGCTAGCTTACAGAGGAATGGACCTTTCCATTTTAGCTATGCCCCACCCGTCACTAGCTAAGCTCCACCAACACCTCGCCGTGTTGGGATTGATCGATCCCCAAATGCCATATCTATCAATTTCCTGAAAACTATACAGGGAAGCCGTTGAGTCTTTTGTAACTAATCTGACAAAAACAGTGTGCGTCAAATTAGTTTCAAAATATTCAACAGAATATTTATTAAATAGTAAAAGCAAACAATTTGTACAACAACGCATAGACCGTCTTCAAATATGCGTTCGTGACGTACTTATCGACGTCATTCATGACGCCGTTCATTATGACGTCATATGATGGGTGGGTACTCTGGAAAGGTGAATTAGCTAGACACGGTTTATGAAAGAAGTTACGCAATTCACCTTCCAGAGTATGTACCCATCATATGACGTCATACTCATCTACGCGGTGTGTAGAATGACATCATAATGGATGACGTCATGAATGATGTCGATAAGTACGTCACGAACGCATATTTGAAGACGGTCTATGTTTTGTTGTACAAATTGTTTGCTTTTGCTATTTAATAAATATTCTGTTGAATATTTTGAAACTAATTTCACTAGGCAGCAACAGCACCCAGTCAAATTAGTTACAAAATATTCAACAGCTTCCCTGTATAGTTTTCAGGAAATTGATAGCTAGGGCATTCGGGGACCGATCAATCCAAACACGGCGAGGTGTGTGGGTGGAGCTTAGCTAGTGATGGGCGGGGCATAGCTAAAATGGAAGCTCCATTGCTTTCTGTTTAACCCCTCTTGCGTTACATACCACTATAAAGGTTAATGATAATGAGGAATGTCCATTTGCAGTCTAAGATTTTAATTTATCACTGAAATGCGACGGGTTCTGTAATGGAGACAGACATTCCAGTGGTCAATTTAAAAAGGCTTCTCTTGGCCTGAAAATGGACACTGATTAAAGGGATGCTAATCTCGTCTCAAATGATGTATTGCACTGGTAGTTTATGATTTATATATTCCATTTCATTCATATCCTGTTACATTCCCTTATCTGTATCACAATTATCTGTTGTGTAATATCGCGTAAATGTTGAACGGGGAGCGCCCCCATTGTGTCTCCTCAAGCTATAGTGTGTGATGTCATACAAGTGCCAATGCATTACATTATTTATTATGTAATACTCATCCCGTTGAATATTTTGAAACTAATTTGACTGGAAGTTCCTGCTGCCTAGGGCAGCAACAACTTTCAATCAAATTAGTTTCAAAATGTTCAATAGCCTACCTGTATGATTGCTTTTATACCACAATGCCAAACTATAGCTGGCACCTCTATGACTGCGCGTATATACCGAGGCTGACGCATTATTTTTTTTCTGATTGGTTGAAAAGTAAATCATGACAGCCATCATAGGCCGTAGAAATGTATCAACACTTAGCTACTAAAGCCTGAATATCTATCGTTTTCGGTATGATAAAAAGCTAAAATGTCAGGGATAGATTATGTGTGGCAAATTCTATCACACCAATGGTTAGCATAAAATAAGGGGCGATTTCCTTTAAATAAAATATGCGTGATCCTTAAATGTTTAAGCCAGCCAAAACCACCTCGGCAGTGGTCGTGAGAAATATCCATTTGTCGGACAATATATGCTAATCCTGTAAATTCTAGTGCCGAATTTACAATAAAATAGTATTGTCTTTACCTCAATATAGACAATTCACTGAGCAAATATTTGAATATTCTAGAGAAATCTTGACCATTAGCGTTAGTGGAGGAGCCCAGATTTATCCATGCCCCTCCCATCTCCAGCTAGCCATTCACCCACACTTCGCCTGTGTTTGGATCGAGCGATCCATGAACTCCCTGACTAACAATTTCTAGTATATATACAGGTAAGCTGTAGAATATTTTGAAACTAATTTGACTGGGCGCTGTTGCTGCCTATGCTTATTAGTTTAAAGATATTCAACAGCATCTTTATTAAATAATAAAGCCATACACTTTGTACAACGATTATGAGTTCGTGACGCACTTATCTACATCATGCATGACGTCATTGGTTATGACGCCATCCTACACGCCACGTACGTAGCTGATTATGACGTCCTATGATGGGATGGAAATGTATCACTTTAGTTCACAGCTGAGCAGCCATAGAGGATAGGCGCAAGGCATTTTCAAAATATTTGGTGTGAGGTTCCTTCTGCTTTAGCAATGCAAATCTCACGTCTAACAATGATAATTACTCGTTAATGTTTGGACAACGCAGCACTGTACTCTCTAGTCGCAGAAGTCACCTTTCCAGTTTATCCATCAGTCATATGACGTCATAATCAAATACGTGACATATATGATGATGCCATAATCAATGGCGTCACGAATGACGTAGAAAAGTTCGTCAGGAACGTTTAACAAGATGACAGACTAAGCTGTGTTGTTGTACGAATTCTATGGCTTTACTATTTAACAAACACGCTGTAGTCGCGGAATGGACATTTCCTGTTTGTCCATCACTCAGTTGACGTCATAATAAACTACGTGACGCCTATGAATGACGTAGACAAGGTATTCACGAATGCTTAATTGATAACGGACGAAACGTTGTTGTACGAACAGCCAAATTAGTTACAAATATTCAATAACTTACCTTTATAGTTTTCTGGAAATTGATAGTCAGACAGTTCAGAGATCGCTTGGCGCGGAAAAATGCCGCAATATTAGCTATAAGAGTTGCTAAAGTTTCATTTGGAACCAAACAAATACCCTCTAGCTGGGTGGTTTTGGAGAGTTAAAATCAGATCTGTCAATCCCCTGCTAAATGTGCTAAAAATTAGATCTAAGTTCTCTGATGATGGGTCGGGCGCAGGGCTCTAACATTTTATCAGTGTGGCAAGCCAGATATTTGGACCGAGTTGCCAACCATAGCACCAAACAACTCATCTTTCATGGCAGCTCATATTATGAATATTCGTTATGGTGCTCGCCGTGCGAATTCCCGCCAGGCATGTGCAGCACCGAGCCCCCACCCCGCCTCGAAGAGGTCCGCTCAAGCTACTGGTGGTAAAGTTCATAAAACTTTAAAATCAAGGAAGAAGGTTGGCAAACCAAAACAAAACAAGAAAGCAAACGGCTGCCTATGAACAGGCTAGAAGCTGCTGGCCTATTGAGGTATCTTTTAAGGAGACGATCAGTGAAGACCAAGGCAGATTGATGACCATTGCAGCTTTCAACAAATAAGGAAACAGTTTAAGATTACAGTTATGAGAAGGATGAACGCACGAAGAGGAAGATCCTTGAATCATAGCTGATGATAGAACACTGTGAGATCGATGATTTGAAGAGTAAATGATCTATTAATCTTGTGTCAAGGGCACGTCAAGGTACCACTCTTAAAACATTACATGAGCTAGTCTGTATCTTTGTTGAAATTATGATATTTTTTAAAATCTTTATACTGTACACAGTCCTCGTCTGACCTGACAACTGGGGTGGGGGTGGGGGGGGGGTATGTATGTGTGTGTGTGTGTGTGTGTGTGTGTGTGTGTGTGTGTGTGTGTGTGTGTGTGTGTGTGTGTGTGTGTGTGTGTGTGTGTGTGTGTGTGTGTGTGTGTGTCGGGATCTGTCATATACTTCAGAAATACATCGACAAACTGCACCTTAGACAGTTTCCCCGTTTTGGACTTGTCGATGGAATAGAATGCGCTGTCCAAGAATTTCTTATAATTCTTAAATCTCTTTGCGTCATAAACCATATTGAATTGATCTTTGCTGATAGTTCCATCATGATCTTCATCTAGAATATCAAATAAACTAGTGTACCAGTAATTCCACTTAGCAATATTGATTCTGGGGTGTTTGACCCGATTCCAGCACAGTGCCTCTGTCCATTCATCTGGCGTACACCATTCTAGAATACAAGTAAATATTAAACAGATATCAAGCGAGTTAGTCTTTGATACGATAACCGTTAGCTAAGCTTAGTTACGTCTACTTTTACCAAGTTTTATCAAGTTCGGAATGATATTTACTAAAAGTAGGTGGCTGGTCAAATGCCGAAGGAATATGGCAATTTTATTTAAGCTATAAACATTGATTTAATCGATGCGTTGCCATTGTCCGCATTTGGACCAAAGGTTAGAGGGTGATACATGAGAAAAGGAAAGGTATTGAAGTGAAATGGCAATGTATTTGAGATTCTATCGAGGGATAAATTTGTTGCTATGTCCGTCCGTGTGTAGCTAATATCTGCCCAATTAGTATGCTTGTTTGACTAGATCTTAACACTCTAAAACTGAATTAGGAAACCATATATGTTTACGGGATAACGGATATATATATATATATATATATATATATATATATATATATATATATATATATATATATATATATATATATATATATATATATATATATATATATATATATATATATATATATATATATATATATATGCTGCACATGGTAATAGCTTCCAGATAAATCAATTTCAAAATATTGAACCGAATCTTTATTAAATTGTTACTTCATCGAATCTATGCAATTCAGAGTGTTACATTCTGACATGTGCCCCTTTCGTGACGGAGCTATGCTATTTTGATTGTGACGTCATCTAACAACCGATGTATTTTGGTTATGAGGTTAGAAATATGAGTGACAGATCAGATCCCTCCGTTATCCCGTAAACATATTGAAGATTTTTGATGACGTATCTATCTTCAAGATGCACCGCTAAGATTCACTAGTACCGATATGTTCTTCTCTACACTAATCGACTCGTCAGTCTTTTACATTTTGGGTAATGCTTGTATGAGTAGTTGCTGCGACAACTAACTTTACCGAAAGCGCAAAAGAGGGATATCAGCTCGCCTCGTACGTAGATGTATTGAACGATATTTGTATTCGATATCCGGGCCTGATCTGACTGAACCTCAGAAATTGAAGGTACGTTACGGTGGTCTTCCGTAATATCCAGAATAAATATAACAAACTAGTGCCTTGAATGGTCAAGGTGATGACTTTAATTCTACTGCTAAACGTATACAAGAATAAGATGACTTATACTGTCATAAAATAATAATATTACTTTGCATAAATGAAATTTAACTACTTATCAAACTAGCCTAATTCTAACTCATTTCTCCTAACCTATACCAACGTTACCGATCTAGTCTATTCGACCAATTGTTTGCGACCCCTATCATAACTCTAAGTTCTCCTTTTATACTCTACTAGCTCCCATTCCATTACGTAATGGTTTCGCATATTCATCATCCGCTCATCTTATCTCCCTCTGATTATGACGTCACCCTACACAAGTAAGAATGGTTTCGCATCCCATCTTATCTCCCTCTGATTATGACGTCATTTTCCTCAACTACACCACTGAACCTGGTCCAACTGGTTCTCACCGGTTCTGGCTTTGATGCGATCTGTCAGCCCCTATCAACAATTATCCTTTTCTGATAATTAGCCTGCCATGAATGACTGACACATTATTGATATACAATTGTGTTCCTAACAGGATGTTATGTTATTGACTCTAGTCCGTCCATGTCCTCTTCCTTGCCTTTAGGCCCATGCCTGTCATTTAGGAAGGTTAATAGCACTGGAGCTATATGAGCTCATCACCAGCTGGTGTTGTTGTGCTTCTATCTCGACCTTAGGGTCAGTTAGTCCGTTGTTATTCTCACATTATACTTAACGCTTCTCATCGATTCCCATCGCGTTTTACTTGCTTATTATTTTGTAAACTACCGCTCGTACCTACTGTTGAATAATACCAATTGATTGCTGATCCCATGGCAACCACTTTCATCCTTAATTTATTCATCTACCGACAGATACCATCAAACCAGCACCGTCGACTCTTCTTCTATTCATTATATTTTCAGTCCTAATAGTATACTAGTCTCCCTACCAGTTTCGCATATGCATCATCATTGGTGACGTCATCCCGTCACCCAGTGCAAACACTACTATTACTCACTCTCAGTTTCCATACTATTTTCACATCCGCACACTCAGTGCCCTCAGTCACTCCGTGCAAACACTACTACTCGGTACACTGCCAATACTATGTTATCCCTTCCTAGCTCACCTGGTATTTTCAAACGATGCTAATTTCTACTAAGGTCTTACTAATAAATATAAGATGTCCACCGGGTCATGACTCCCACTAGACAATCCGATATCCACAGATGCCCACCAACCGAAGTTAATTAACCACCTCTTAAGGCCTTAAGGGTGCGTCAATTAACTCGTTGTACAACATCAACAACAAAACTACACTATACCAGCGGCTCTCCGAACGGATAACATCCAACACTCACAAGTACCAATCACACGAATACGATCGCCTATACATAAAGCATTTGTAATTATCAATACGATCGCCTATACATAAAGCATTTGTAATTATCAATACGATCGCCTATACATAAAGCATTTTAATTATCAATACGATCGCTTATACATAAAGCATTGTAATTAGGAAATCGGATTACACCAGGAATGGAGTATCATGCCAGAACACCCATGCCTGGCACGACTATACATACATACTTGTCCGGATAACAGTATATCGTCCCCGGAAACACATTAATATCATCATTAACCCGTGGACGTAACCCGCCACACGCGTAACCTAACAATAAAAGCGAATAATCAATACAATACAAAATAAGTGAATATATACTACACAGTGCATAAATATAACAGTCGCTACTGCCTGCAGCGACAACATGGTCAGCATCGACTACGCGTGTCGTAACGAGTCGTCGTCACGACACAATATTAGAGTTCAAAACCTAATCCTACAGTGCAAATACCATTACATGTCATATAATAAGTCCTACGCAAAGTTCATATAAAGTTCAAATATAACGGATATATAGTACATCACCATTCAATGTTCCACACGCAGCAAATAAAGTTTGTACCACAACGTCACATGGATATGTCCAATCGAGCCACTCCCTCATCAGGATCCACCACGTCGTCGTACAGTTCTACGTCCACCCAGTCGACAGCCGTCGGGTCGATCTCAGTCCTCGGAATACCATTAGGCGACGACCCGGTTGCCAGCCCCAGCGATTCCGGCATCACTGCAGTTTTCCGGGATCGCTGAGCTGGAATAGCTGGTGCAGTAATGTGAATGGCGGTGTGTTTGTCACTACTATGGGCCGCACGTGGCTTGCATTTTAACCAATTCCACATGCGCGAAAGTAATCCACATCTGTACAGCACAATTATAATTACGAGCACAGTTACGAAAGAGCCCGCCGAATAGGATACAAAGGATCGTACCCCGATGCCATTGACCATCACTGGGTCAATCGCGGACAATGGTGCTAGCGGCACATACTTAGATTTCTGTAAATGATCCCATGGTTGCATTTTCAAATGCTCTACTATCATGGACTTATCTAGAACGCCGGTCACATCCAAGTGGGGCATTTCAATGGCCAGGCTAACTCGAGTGTACGTCCGACTGTAAGACGCCACCGGTTCGAATTGCCAACCCTTCCCACTATAACCACACTCTCCAGACATCAACGCATACACACCATTACTTACGTCACATCTGTCTGTCAGTTTTCCGTCACAATGAATTTCCATAGTCTCACCGAAGGTTTGCAAAACCACACCGATTTTCCTATTGGCAAATAATCTACTTGCAGTTACGTTGGATTCAGACAGTTGAATATTGCAATTTATATCGGTGGTGTTCGTTAATATGCTCACTATGCAGGGCACATGGGTCTTGTCGACCCTTAGCTGACCCTGACACACCCTATGTCTACCACCAGGACATTCTGACCAGGTCACACACGACCCGATCCTGTTGAGAAATACAGCGATTAATAAAGCTTCTCAACAACAGTACTCGCACCCAATGCACTATGTCTATCCCATATTCAGATATCAAACACTTGCTGATTTCAGCCATAAGTACAACTCTTCCGGCATTAATTTTGTTATCTCTAAGAGCAACCCGCATGCTCCCCATAAGTAACGTACGCATCTTATCCCCATCCTCGTTACACATACTAGCAATATTGGTCACCATAGCACGAGCAGCTATGGCGGCCTCAGCGGATAAAGCTGACACTGACATGGTTACCCACTAACAAATCTAGTATATAACCTCCACGGAAATCTATCTGATACTAATATTTAAATTTTTTTTATTGAATATGCGATGCTATATTACTACGATGCTTACTGGTACAGAGTACAAGTTTAGAATGATCATTATCTGCGGCTACGGCGCAGTATGACTGCATCTATACGATCGATGAAGTCATCGTATAGAGCACGCCCAAAAGCACCGATCCTGAGTCGCTTGGTGTTAGTTTCGACATCAGGCATATGACTGCGCTTGCGCAGTAAGTATGGATGTGCTGGCAGCGTTTCCATTGGCTCCGGCACACTTTCGGGTACCTCCTCCGATGTGTCCATCATCGCGTCAGGAGGAATCACGTGAGTTTCGGTTGGTGACTCACGGTTTCGATATCCACTTGTACCGGGTTGACTGATGTTTTTATCAACCCTCTTACCCACCTTGCTCACCCTTGGTTCATCGTCAGAAGCGGGTCGCTTCCTACGAGTTATCCCACTAGGGGTTGCACTCTTGCCCGCTACCGGCAAGGTTTCAGACTCAGGCGTCTGCATCATCCTCGGATGATGGCTAGCTTTCGTACCTTTCGTGGGGTTACGAATAGGGCGTGGTCGTACCTTGTCCCAGCACATCTCTGAGTCGACTACGCGTAACTTGGCTATATTAAGTACACGCACCTTCCCAGATCTCTGATGTCGGACATGAGCCACTGGCCCGTTGATCCTAAAGATCTCATATTCGGGGTCACTGCGAGAGGTCAATTTCATCCTCTCCTCAGCTTTTACGACCACCGAATCCCCCACCTTAAATACGCCAGCGTTTGCACGCTTGTCAATTTGTTCTCGGTGAATCTCGCGAGACTTTGCCGTTTCACTACGAGCACGTAGCAATGCATTATTGAGACACGTCAGCCTCTCACTAAGATCCTGCGAAGCATCTACAGGAATCACAAACGGGAGTCTTGCTCGTCGACCATACATCAGATAGAATGGCGTATATCCGGTCGTGGAATGACGAGTACTGCGGTATGCTGTCAAGGCGGCACCCAACTCGTCTTCCCAGGTACGAGACACATTATTCACCCCTTTCTGGATTAACTCCTTAAGAGTTCGATTGAACCTCTCGGTACGTCCATTTGTCTGTGGATGGTATGGACTCGATCGCCTATGATCTATACCGTGTTCCTTAAATCGTTCCTCCAGAGATTTAGAACAAAATTCTTTTCCCTGATCAGTTATCACTATCTCAGGGACACCATGACGCGTGACGTACTCGTTGAAGAACTTGTCTTCAACATTCTGAGACGTCTTAGCGGAAATCGGATATGCTTCTGCCCACGCAGAACAGTGATCAACGATCGTCATGATATACACATTACCCTTACTCGATTCCAACAGTGGACCGATCAAATCCATGCCTATTATCTGACTCGGATAATTGGCCATGGGCATCTCACTGTACCTTGGTCGAGTAGTGACAGGTCGATTGACCTGGCACGTCGTACACCTCTCAAGCATACGTACCACATCTTTCCTTAAAGATGTCCAAACAAACGAAACCCTTACCATACCGATAGTCTTCTGCAGACCTTGGTGACCAGCTCGTTCATGAGCCATCCGGAGTACCTTCTCACGGAACAGGGTAGGTAAGACAATTCGGGGGTACTCAGCGTCCAATGCTGAGGGCGTAACTAAAGAATACAGAATACCATTCTTAACCATGTACTCCTCTGGAGTGTTCTTAAACAACTCTGTGTATTCCTTGGTTTGCTCGCTACACAACTCGTCGTAGGGAATATCGAATGTCTCTAGAGGGACATGCGGTAACGCACCCTCATCCACATCCGGTATAACAAAATCGCCAGTATCTAAGGTGGCGACCTCCACTGGACGACGTAACCTGGACAACATGTCCGCTCGAATGTTCTTCGAGCCTTGGATGTACTCTATCTTACACCCGTATTCTGCAATCAGTACGGCCCAGCGCTGCACCTTCGTGTTCTTAACCTCACCCACAAACAAACTCTTTAGGGGTTTGTGGTCAGTATACACGGTAAACTGCGCGCCAAATAGATATGGTCGAAGCTTCTTCAACGCATAGATCACTGCGTACGCTTCCTTTTCTATTACAGGCCAATTCAACTGACTGTCTTTCAGAGTAGAGCTCACATACTGGATTACTCGCTCTACACCATTATCGTCTACCTGTACCAATATTGCACCTATCGCATAGCTAGACGCATCGGTATACAATTTATACGGGGCATTTAAATTTGGATATGTGAGAACCGTCTCACTACACAGCAAGTTCTGCAATTTCTTAAACGCTTGCTGTTCATCCGGCCCCCATTCAAAACGTTTATACTTCTTCGTTAATTCTATTAAAGGCTTAGCAATTTCGGCGTAGCCCTGCACACAGGGGCGGTAATAACCTGTAGCACCAAGGAAACTTCTTACTTCGCCCACATCGCGTGGGGGTGACATTTCCCTAATGACTTTGACCTTTTTAGCCTGAGGAGCTACTCCTTGTGCAGAAATGCGATACCCTAACAAATCAACTGATGGTTTAGCAAAATCGCACTTCTTTTTCTTAACCTGAAGATTATACTCTCTTATCCTACGCATGACCTTACGCAAGTGCTGTGCATGTTCCGTCGGATTTCGTGAATATACGACTATATCGTCGACGAAAACATGCAGATATTTTCCCACGAATTCTCGAAAAATATCATTCATTGCCCTCTGAAATACGGCACCTGAGTTCGCAAAACCGAACGGCATACGAATCCATTCGAAGAGACCTTCACTACAGACGAACGCTGTCTTCTCTATGTCTTGGCTGTCCATTGGTATCTGCCAATAGCCAGACTTCAAGTCCATAGTAGAAAATATCATTGCGCCCCCCCATAGAATCAAAAATATCTGAGATATTCGGCAAAGGATAACTATCCTTACGACATACGGAATTCAATTTTCTGTAGTCTATACAAAACCTGGTGTCACCGTCCTTCTTAGGAACCAATGTAATGGGTGACGCCCAGGGTGATGACGAAGGTCTTATGACGCCCGCTGCCAGCATCTCAGCCACTTGGTTTTTTACTATATACTGCTTGGCCAGCGGCAAACGGTAGGCTTTCTGCCGTATAGGAAACGCATCTCCTGTTAGTACCGTACACTTCACTTTGGGAACTAATCCAAGTGTCTTTGGACGAGCCGTATCAAAGATATCCGCAAAGTCCCCCAAGACTTTATCGATATCTTTATATCCGGTCGTTTCCTTACAACTCTCATAGACATAATTCGTCTGTTCTCTATAAGGATACCTAAATGGATATACCCGGCCAAACCATACTACTACTTTGGCCTGATAATCTATCTTTGCATTTCCCAAGCAAACATTCATGCCTCAATCTTGCTACTACCGTACTAGGAATAGGCCGGGCGTTCTTGAATTTTACTTGAGTTTCTCCCAACAATTCTATGGGAGAACCATTAACAGCTAAGAGCGTCTTTGCTCTTTTCAATGGCCTAGCATTCAGCATGCTACGCCATACATCTTTACGAATCAAGGGTGTGCTAGCACCAGTATCCACTAAGGCATGCAAGTACTCACCCTGATCCGTTAGACCGTTCGAATCTACTACTAGACGGATTAAAAACTGCTCGGTCGGTGCTTGCACCAACGGTTTTCTCCGTCCTAGTTTAACGGGCTCCTTCTCCCGCTCACGGCTTCCGCATAGGAATCTCGCCTCGGTGATGCGTCGCGTCCACCGTAGCGACCGTACGCGTCAGTCCCAGGACCCGTTAAAACGAACCCATCTCTATCCTCGTATTCACTGTCCTGCTGTCGCATATTATCGAAATCTCTCCTCATGTTCCGCGAACATTCTCGCGGATTGATATGTCGCTCCCGATCAACTTCGTCGATGTCCCAGTCTTCGTTGGCAGGACGTTTTTCCGCTCGGCGCATTATTTTCCGTGGTTGTACGTTAGGTCGTCCGGACGCTTGTTGTCGTGCTTCCGGTCCCTTTCTTGGACACTCTCGCGCCCAGTGGCCTGCATTACCACAAATGAAACATTGTCCTATCGACGGAGTACTGCCAAACATACTGTCCCCACAATCTCGGGCCATGTGGCCTTCTTTCCCACATCGAAAGCATGTCATGGGTGGCCTTTGGGGTCGCGGTCGCGTTACTATCTTACGTGTCGTGTTACGGGGTGGTTGTGCCTGCTGCTTACAATCACTCTTGTAATGCCCCATTCTCCCGCAATTATAGCATGTAATATGACTTACATCCCTTGGTTGTGCGGTCCTCTTTACGACTGCCTGTCTTCTCGGTGGTTGTGGAACCACTTTCTTCGCGACTGCCCTTCTTGGCTCTATCGGTTTCGGCCCTGCGTCCGCTGTTTGCAGGTCCCTCACCAGCCCACACAGCTGTTCGATCATTTTTGATTGCGCAGCTATTTGTTGTTTTAGTTTTTTAACAACACTCCATATCTCGCGTTCCTCAGCCTCCTCTAACATGTTCACCTCCATCTCCTCTTCCTGTCTACCTCCGATCTGCATTGCCTTTAGCAAATCATTACAGGTCTCCTCCTCCTCGGAGATCTCGATTGCTCGGGCCAGGGTGGTTGCTCGTTTTCGTACTATCCTCTTGCTCATCCCCCGGTCACTCAACGCCCTCAAATATATACCCAGAATGGTACGTCGATTATCGGCGTTCTCAACCGGGTATGCCCTACTGCTTTCTTCTTTGTATCGCCGATTAAAAGTAATCACGGTCTCGTTGCGCCTCTGCTTGGTGTTCTCCAGGTCATACTTTATCCTCTCGGGCTCATTCGTTGACACAAAGTTATTAGTTATGTACGTCGCTAACTCGGCGTACGTTACATCCTCTCTTCTCTTTCCCACCATGAAACTATCGACCGCTCTCGACAGCTGCCCTCTAGCTGCCCTCGTCACTACGTAGGCCGGTATCCCGTCCAATCTCCCCTCATGGGCCACACATGCCCTCCGGGTTTCATCTAGGAGGGTGCGTACCTCCTCCGGCACCACCCCATCACAAGGTTGTATATGGTAGATGTTGTCCCTTATCTCCCTCCTGTACACCCTAGCTGTCTCCCGCCTTTCACTGCTGTTTACGATTTCTCCCGCCATGGCCGTCCCCATTTCCCGCATAGCAGCCACTGTTTCTGGCCTCAGTTCTGTCGGGTTCAATCTATCTACCGGGGGTAGCGTCGGGTCGGGCACCATTCTTCCCGTCGCCATTTTATTTAACTATAATGGATGCTGATAACTACCTTCGCTACTCTTGGATGCTCTGGACAGCTGATGGCAGTGGTTATTTTACAAATCGACGCTGTCCCGTATTCCCGATGCTGGGTCACTTGGCACCCCTCTGACTGTTGTGCTATCGTCAAGAAATCGGCCACCCTGTCCGCCACGTCTTTAACCACTATCGTTGTTGGTCGTCTCCCCTGTTCCTGGGCCATCTATTCTTAAAGTACTCACTGTTTTACTCTGGATCCTGGCAGGCTCGCCACTGAAGATTTTTGATGACGTATCTATCTTCAAGATGCACCGCTAAGATTCACTAGTACCGATATGTTCTTCTCTACACTAATCGACTCGTCAGTCTTTTACATTTTGGGTAAAGCTTGTATGAGTAGTTGCTGCGACAACTAACTTTACCGAAAGCGCAAAAGAGGGATATCAGCTCGCCTCGTACGTAGATGTATTGAACGATATTTGTATTCGATATCCGGGCCTGATCTGACTGAACCTCAGAAATTGAAGGTACGTTACGGTGGTGTTCCGTAATATCCAGAATAAATATAACAAACTAGTGCCTTGAATGGTCAAGGTGATGACTTTAATTCTACTGCTAAACGTATACAAGAATAAGATGACTTATACTGTCATAAAATAATAATATTACTTTGCATAAATGAAATTTAACTACTTATCAAACTAGCCTAATTCTAACTCATTTCTCCTAACCTATACCAACGTTACCGATCTAGTCTATTCGACCAATTGTTTGCGACCCCTATCATAACTCTAAGTTCTCCTTTTATACTCTACTAGCTCCCATTCCATTACGTAATGGTTTCGCATATTCATCATCCGCTCATCTTATCTCCCTCTGATTATGACGTCACCCTACATAAGTAAGAATGGTTTCGCATCCCATCTTATCTCCCTCTGATTATGACGTCATTTTCCTCAACTACACCACTGAACCTGGTCCAACTGGTTCTCACCGGTTCTGGCTTTGATGCGATCTGTCAGCCCCTATCAACAATTATCCTTTTCTGATAATTAGCCTGCCATGAATGACTGACACATTATTGATATACAATTGTGTTCCTAACAGGATGTTATGTTATTGACTCTAGTCCGTCCATGTCCTCTTCCTTGCCTTTAGGCCCATGCCTGTCATTTGGGAAGGTTAATAGCACTGGAGCTATATGAGCTCATCACCAGCTGGTGTTGTTGTGCTTCTATCTCGACCTTAGGGTCAGTTAGTCCGTTGTTATTCTCACATTATACTTAACGCTTCTCATCGATTCCCATCGCGTTTTACTTGCTTATTCTTTTGTAACCTACCGCTCGTACCTACTGTTGAATAATACCAATTGATTGCTGATCCCATGGCAACCACTTTCATCCTTAATTTATTCATCTACCGACAGATACCATCAAACCAGCACCGTCGACTCTTCTTCTATTCATTATATTTTCAGTCCTAATAGTATACTAGTCTCCCTACCAGTTTCGCATATGCATCATCATTGGTGACGTCATCCCGTCACCCAGTGCAAACACTACTATTACTCACTCTCAGTTTCCATACTATTTTCACATCCGCACACTCAGTGCCCTCAGTCACTCCGTGCAAACACTACTACTCGGTACACTGCCAATACTATGCTATCCCTTCCTAGCTCACCTGGTATTTTCAAACGATGCTAATTTCTACTAAGGTCTTACTTATAAATATAAGATGTCCACCGGGTCATGACTCCCACTAGACAATCCGATATCCACAATATGATTTTCAGAATGATGTTGGACATTAGCCTTGGTTGTAGACTGTTAAAGGAAAGCGTGACATTAAACATTTAACCTTCTTGTAGCACAACGGTTGAATGAAAGGATCCGATCTGTCACACAAATGACGTCATAATGAATTATATCAGTAATTAGTGGATGTCATAATTAAAATGTTGTAAAAAGCCGAAAAGTCCCTCAAGAAAGTGCAATAATTGTGTGTCCTTGGTGAATTTATGATTTAGTCACATTCTTTTGAATATTTCGAAACTAGTTTGACTGCGAACTGTTTCTGCCAAAACCAGCAACAGTTCCCAATAAAAGTCTTTAATATAACAGATACATTGCTAATGATAAATTGGGGTGCTGAGAATTGAGTGTCACAAGGTATATAGCTGGAAATGGCATGGCATAGATTTGAAATGAATTCTCTAGTATTACAAAGAAGAGAGGAAATATGACCTAATACATCTTAACTCCAAATACAAACCGCTGTCTTTATCAGGAAAAACTGGCTTAATACTGATTATACGCTCCACAATCTGAACCATCCTAGACCTTGTTTAATTTTTAGCGATGACCATAGAAGTGTCCAATCCATCTGTATATATTTGTGCACCGATATTCAGAGGCAGGATCCCATTAGCAGACGTATATGCTAAGGCATTGGACCGTAACTTCTGTTTCATGTTCGCATGAGAATCAGCCATTTTTCGTCAAATACTGTAAATATGATACAAATATGGTAGGAATTTAAGATATCATCAATGATACAGAAAGCCAACACTGGTATTGGTAACATCATTGCATTTCCAGATATTGCTTGAGATGATATATTTATGGTATTTGGCCAAGTATTTAATTTCAATGAAAGCGTCGCATGATATACTGTTTATTGTGCATCCATGCTAGAGATTTTATGTTTATCACACATATACAATGATAGGACAAGTTACTGGAATTTTGCAAATTTTACTTATATGCGGTTGCCATGAAAGGTTATCATTAATATGTACGCCTAAAAGCTTTGCTTCACTTACTATGCCAATTTCGCCATTATATATCTGTATCTTAATCTCCTCCTGGTCAATCTGAATTCGTTTGTTATTACTACTTAGCATTAATAGATTTGTTTTCTTAGTATTTTAAACCATTTTATTATTTTAACACCACCTTTGTACCACAGCCATATCTGTAGTTAGTTGTTCTTTTATCTGTGGCAGTTTTTCGGAAATTGCAGTGCATAGTTGTATCATCACAGTACATATCAACATTACTACTTATTCCCATATGTAGGTCATTTACATACAAGACAAACAACAGACGTTCCAACACAGAACCTTACATACAATCACTACAACAACGTTTAGTTGGTCATCAATTAAGAGTTCTCGAGGAACTTAGTTACGTCATTCATGCCATAATTGAGCATGACGTCCTCATACACGTCACGTGGTTGATTGTGACGTCATATGATCGATGGACAAACTGGAATCCTCAATTCAGCTAATCTCCATATCTTCCATATTGCTCCAATGAAACAGCTTGTGAGTAGCTTGCAAATCCACACATACACAAGACATAGTCATCTAACTGTTTTTTTCTCGACAACTTTATCATATTTTGTGAAATTATGTAAAGTTGTAGATTAAAGGTCTGCACTGGTTTCACGGGCTTAAGTTCATGACTGATCTCAAGTGCATTTCGATCGTGGTGCTTGGTATGTTGGCTGGGGAGGTGGGGGCCATACCATACAGACTAATAGCAGTTTTGCCGTTGCTTTCTCTTACAGCAACCTGTGATAGCCAGTTCAGAAAGCTGTGCTTTGCCTAGCAATGCCAGTCCGAAATCATAGCATAGTCTGACATGACAATCGCAACAAGACACATGTGTGGTTCTTAGTAGACTTCCCGACCAGTGGTGCAAGTACATCTAGTGGTCCGTGACACCCCGCCAGTCTGATGTACTGATTCCTATGTATCAAGCACATAACAAAGCCTTAGAGAGATCAGGAGATTTTTGTGGAAGAACGCTCACAAGCCTAGGCTTCCAATGTTTTATAGAGAAATCAAATTGGACAGTTGAACACCTTGCTATATTTTATTTTCATTAATTTCAGGTAAATATGTTCGTATGTGTCGCTCATGTGTAATATCGTGTATCCGGTGAACAGAGATGGAGTTGTTAAAATTTACCCTTTGCATATCAGGAATATGTAAATTTACGTCCAAAGTCCTCTCGACGGATTTCGGTTCAAATCCTACTAGGTGGAATATCTTAAATGTTTTACTGGAAATTGATGAAAATGGAAATATGGCAACGATGCAACAGAGTATGTGATAGAATTTCTCTATGTAACATCGCTAGCCCGCGCTAGTGACGGTTAATCACCAAGCACAATGTTGTCTAAATCGGCCCAGTGGTGCGCGAGGAGGAGATAACAGACGACTGATAAATGGAGAGAGACAGATGGACAGACGGACTAAGGCTGGATGGTTCTAAAGGCGTATACTCAGGTGGTACACACACACAAATATAAGGAGTACTTAATATGCATTTATTACATTATAATTTTCATACCAGAAACGTCCTGACGGTTGACCTTTAAATACAAGATCATGCCCCATGCAGACAACGGGTCTAGAAATGTTCATTAGGCCCTAATAAGCAAAATAAAACTTGTTGTAGCGATATGTTATTCAAGTACGTTAACGTCTAACATTAGGGTATCTTTGGCGAAACGGCTGCTAGTCTATGTTTCTAAAATAGGCAGCAACAGCTTCGAGGCAAAATTAGTTTCAAATATTCAACAGCTTACCTCTGTATGTATATGATTACTGTATTCTGCGGCTGTGGTAATAAAACACCCTACAGCTACAATCAGCCCTTCTTCAGCGGGCTGCTTTTTCAGATAGTGGCGATGTATTGCACATCTTGTATAGTGCATCATAAGAAACTGTCTGGCTATCGGTGTCGAGTGATGGTGCGTAGTTGTTTGCGGTGGCAGGCATCACGGTTGTTGAGAGCTGCTTTTGGAACTGCCCAGCTGTTACGGTTATACAGCATGAAGGATGCGCAGGTTGCATTGTATAAACGTACTATTTTTGTCAAGGGCATCTTTGATCTACGAATCCATAGCTTCCAGAAAGATTGGAAAGCTATATTCCCCATGACGCAGCGTGCATCAATATCAGCAGTACTGCAAAGCAGTGAGCCCAGGATTTTACTTTTCTTCCATGGTTCCGCGCCACGAAATGTGCCATCATTTTCTTTAGTGTCATGATTTGTAGAGAGGTATATGTGGGTGAACTCTGTTTTGGATTCATTCATAGCGAGATTTCCAATTTTTAGTTTGCTTGCAGCTATTGGGATAGGTTTGTCATGGGGTTTCTTTTCCTCATCTATGAAGTTTACTTCGGCGGCATACTCCATCTCTAATGGTATTTGGATAATATCACAATAAATTATTTAGTCATTGAATTTTAAAATTTCCTTAGTTTATTGTTGTCATATAATTTAGAGACTGAGATTTAACTATTTTCATGATGAAGGCGGCTTTAAATGGTCTCAGCAGTGTTCTTGATAAAGGTCCATTTGCGGACCAAGAAAATAAACTTTTAGAGGATTTACAACTAGAATGACTGGCTCGAGAACCGAGCCAGTCATTCCAGTGAAAAATTTTCAAAAATACTCTTCTCTTGGCCTGCAAATGGGCATTCAACAAGTTTAGCCATTAAAGGGATACAGGACTAAATGGTTAACGCGATCAACACATCGAAGCTGTCAATTTAATAGAGGGATTTGCCTGTATTGGGATCGATCGAATCCTGAATAACCACACTCCCAATATCAAAGTAATTGTACAGGTAAGTTGTTGAATATTTTGAAACTAATTTGACTGGGTGCCCGATCGCAACACAGGCAAAGCATGGGCGGAGCTTATCTAAAAATTGGCGGTACAAAATTGACTATTCCAGTTTACATATGCCCCGCCCATCTCTATCTAAGCTCCACCCACACCATGTTCGTGTTGCGATAGATCGCTCTCTGAACTCCCTAACTATCAATTTCCAGAAAACTATGCAGGTAGGCTGTTGAATATTTTGAAACCAATTCGATTAGGTGCTGTTGCTGCCTATGGCAGCAACAGCGTCCAGTCAAATTAGTTTCAAAATATTCAACAACGTGTTTACTAAATAGCAAAGACATACAATTCGTACAACGTGTCTGACTATTAAGCGTTAAAGACGGACTATTTAGAATCATTCATGACGTCATAATTATGACGTCAACCGACACGCCACTTGGTTGATTATGACGTCATATGATGGATGAATAAAATGGAAAGATTGATTGGATTCATACATTGGCATTTGTTAGAAGAGGTAATATATTCTGAATCCGTTCGAAATCGCATTAGGGATCTAGCTGATAACCGCCACAACGATGATAAACTTCTTGAAAATTGTATGGTTTAATCTGATCCCTATCTGTTACGCTTATTTGTCCGGAAGCAATGTGAATGATGGTTATGATGGACAGAGGTTGACACGCACCAATAAGCGCGCGTTTTTCTTTTTAAAATTAGCCTTTTCTCATGTACCATTCAGTTCCAATTAGCGCCATGCGCTTGCTTTACCCCGAGAGTATGTGTTAGTGATAGCCTTTATGGTCTGACGTAGCAACACATTTCACAAGGAAAATACCATTCCATGATTCACTCATCGTTTATGATATGTGGCTTTCTGTACTATAAGGGTTGATTTAGTTAATGTACAGCAATATATATCAAGTATAAATATATGTCTGTTTCGGGAAGATAACAAAACTAGCGTGTTCTGTTTGAATAACACGTTTCATATCACCAGAGGTTCATTGTCTCGCCATTAATCTTCATAACTCAGCTACACGTAGCATAAAAACTGCGACAGCGGAAACGGTATGTATATAGCGGATGTAAGCTATGTGAAGTATGAAGAATAATTTCTGAATTTGATAATTAGACGGCACGATTAAGGTATCTAAATCAGCTTTGTAGTAGTCATAGTAGTAGTAGTAGTAGTAGTAGTAGTAGTAGTAGTAGTAGTAGTAGTAGTAGTAGTAGTAGTAGTAGTAGTAGTAGTAGTAGTCATAGTAGTAGTAGTATTAGTATTAGTATTAGTAGTAGTAGTAGTAGTAGTAGTAGTAGTAGTAGTAGTAGTAGTAGTAGTAGTAGTAGTAGTAGTAGTAGTAGTAGTCAATATTGTCAACGCACTGGCTCAGAATCTTCAAAAATTGAAAAAATTCAAAAATTTAAGATATTTTGGTTTATCTTACTGCCTGAGATTTGTCATTTTGTTTGAGGAAAGCCATATAGCATTAATGTTAACCCTTTACTGGTTCAATTTGGTCAGTAGAATCCAAATATTCGCTTACTTATTTAATGTACATTTGCAGGCACAGACAAGGTCATTCCCGAGAATATCCACTGGAACGACTGTCTCAGTTCCCGAGCCAGTCATTACAGCGGTAAATTTTCAAAAATACTCCAATCCCCGCCGGCAAATGGACATTACCCAAGATCACTAAATTCACCGTTTTTGGCTGACCATCATGCAAGGATTAATGTTGAATGATTCAGATGGATATTCTGGATAGCTATTTGAGTTTTGCTTTTACCAAGATGTCATGTAGATTCGGATTTTTCCTTAAACGCAATTACTGGACGCTTGTTAAAGGGTTGTTTCAGTTTCTCCTGTAGGTTTTGATACTCATCTTTCAAGATTTTGGAAATTTCAACGTTTTTCCGATTATAGGTCAGAATGAATGGAATTTTGTCACGTTGATCAGATAAGCCTGGGTCCGAGTTTATTCCCCTTGGCCACTGTGTTTCGAGTTCTTTAATCCAAAACGATTCTCGAAGTTTTCTTTGTTTATCAGTTTCTTCTGCCGTATCTGAAAGGGCTGGCTGTTCAATTGGCATAATTTCTAAGTCACGAAGGACTAAATGGTCAGGAAGATTAAAATGTTCGGAAACATGTGTGTCTTCCTCTAGCCTAATATCTGAGAGGTGTCGAGTTGCCCGCCATCTTAATGGACATTTGGTTTCGCCGACATACTGTTTTTGGCACAATTTGCATGAAATTAGATAAATAACATTTTCAGAGTCACAATCTAGATTAGACTGAAGTTGGAACTTGCTTTTGTTCTGATAGCTCGTGAAAGTATTCTGGTTTGGGAGAAATTCATCTAACTTGCACCTTTTCTTTCCGCATTTGTGAGATTCGCCTACACCTATAATCGGATGATTGTGAGAAATCTTTGTAAGCCGACGATTTGAGGCATTATCTGGAATGGTTTCCAAGCCGTCCAATGTTTCAGATTTGATTTTGCGCAGGAATCGTGAGGAGTAACCTCGTGGTTTGAGGGCTTTGAATAGGGTAGAGCACGCTTCTTCAAAGTTTTTCCTATCACTCGAATTCCTGTGAAAACGGATTATTTGTGATTTTACTATTCCTTTAAAAGTATGCGGTGGATGGAAAGATTTTTTGTGCAATAGCTGATGCGAATCGGTTGGCTTGAAATACACTTCGTAGTCTAAGTAGCCAGTTGTTTCATACTTTAGACCTTTATATACAGTTACATCCAGGAAATCTACAGACATCTCGTCAATGGTTGCTTTTAATTTGATATTCGGATCGTGATTGTTCAGAATTTCGAAAAATTCATCAAACTCTGCCTTTGTGTGTTGCCAAATCATGAAAATGTCATCAAGGTACCAGCGATAAATGAGGGACTGTTTTGGACACTTTTCTAACGCTTCCTCCTCCCACTCTGCTACGTAAATATTGGCAAAACATGGGCTAAAGCGCTTGCCCATCGCGCAGCCGCAAATTTGTTGGTAAATTTCGCCATCGAATTCAAAATCATTGCCTTTCAGACTCAGCTCTAATAGAGCTGTTACTTCTCTGTCTGGCCTGTTGGTGTCTGGGTAGTTCACGAATGCTTTACGGATAGAATTTATACCCTTCTCGATGTCAATATTTGTATACATAGCATCGATGTCAAGCGTGACCAAGAATGAATTTGGAGGTATCCAGGTCTCAGAGACCTGTGATAAGAAGTCTTCTGTGTTTTTCAAGAAGCTGGGGTGTCTATTTGCTATTGGCTGTAGATAGTAATCGATGTATTTACTGATTCTGTAGGATTCTGAGCCACAATCAGAGATTATAGGTCGCCCGGGCGGTAACATTGGGTCCAACCACGAATCTATGGGTTTATGAATGTTTGGCAAAAGATAGAAAGTCCGTGGTTTTGACTCAAGTTTAGCAAAGAGATACTTATGTTGCTTTTCGGTGATCTTCTTGCTATTGAGCAATTTTTGAAGAATCTCATTAAATTTGCTGCAATTATTTTGCCAAAGTGGTTTGCTTAGTTTCTGGTAATACTTTGGGTTACTAAGTTGTCGTTGTGCTTCACGTTTATAGTTATCTTTAAGCATTATTACAGTCGCCGACCCTTTATCTGCAGGTTTGATGACAATTTCGCTGTTTTTAGACAATTCAATTAAGGCATGGCGTTCCTCATAGGGTAAATTTGGTTGATCATTAGGGAATGCAGAATTTTTAACACGTTCTGAAAAGAGTTCTATGCTTTCACCGATCGCTGGGTCCAGGATTTTTGCGTTTGGTGCCCAGCCAGTTTGTTCAATGAATGGTGGAATGTTACTATTAGAGTTACGAAAGAAGTCTGCTAACTTAATACGGTGACTAAATTCAGATGTTTCCATACATCCATTATCTAAAAGAGCATCCAAACCTGTTTTAGGTTTTGGTGTTGGAACAAATGTAAGACCAAAATTGATCAGTGACTGCTCTGTTTCACCTAATGGGGAGCCAGTTAGATTGACAATATTACTGCCCAGTCGTGTTTCCGGGCGAATGTTACCTTGGCCCTTGTCTAGTTTAAATTTAGGAATTTAAGCCAGGCAGTATACATAGAGTTAGCTGACTTCTCAGTCCAATGAATGTTATCCTTAACAACATTAAATTCGGAGAGTCTGAGTGCAGGAATGACAGTCACAGATTTTGATGATTCAGCCGTCGAATTGAGGGACTGAATCGCCAACCTCTGCTGAGCTGTCAACCGACTTGAATAGTTAAGTTTTGCGAAGTAAATCGCAGTCTTTGGGAATTTGGACTTAATCGCACTGAGAAGCAGCATTAATCTATGTTTTGAACTAGAGATGGGTTCATTCATATCATTAATATCAATGTTAATCACTAGTTTCTCTGGTTTAAATGATCCAGTGTACTTTTGAATTAGTCCTCTAGCATGACACAATTTAGCTCCTGGGTAGCAGGCAACTTGCGTTTCAGGGTGGGGCTCAACATTAATGCGACTCAGGTTCGAAGCTCCAAAGATGAGTACTCTGTTCGTGAGAACAGGTAGTCGCTTGTCAATTTTGTTTTCGATTTCATGACGAAATTTCCAAAAAATGTTTCTCTCCAACATTGTTGGTTGTTTGGGTCTATTTGCAAATTTAATAGGACGCACCTCCGGTGCATTACTTGGACCTGGAGTTGGAGAGAAGCTGGGCTGTGGCAGTTTCCCTGTTGGGGATGGGGTTTTGAGACCCGATGGTTGACTGCTCTGAGGGGATTTCTGAGAAGCGCCAGTCCGTGGACCAGATTTGCTACCATTAACCCTTTCCCTCTGTGGCAAGGGCGGATATTCGTTTGGGTCATTTAGATTGCCTAGTGGAGAGTCAGGTAGTGGGATTAATGATGCTTCAAATAGCATATCTCTAGGGTCGGAATCTAATGGTAGCAATGGAGAGATTTTATTGTCTACTCGTTTTGTGACTGGCGGCGAAGTTTCAGGTGATCTGAGGCGTTTTTTCATTTGTGATTGTGGGGCCACAGTTGGTATCATGACCAGAGGCGTGGCTTGTGCGAGATTTTGAATTGGTTGCTGAGATGGATCTATCGGTCGCACAGAATCGTAAAAAGAACTAATCGCATTAATGTCGAGCTTTCTATTATAATTGTTTTTTGCCCAGCGTATAGCATTGGATTTAGCACGACCTAGGTCTAAATGTGGCATTGCCTGTGTGAGGACTACTTCAGTTCTAATACTACCAAGTTGTTCATTATAGTGATTTAACATGGCCTTAATGGTAGATTTTGCCCACTCAAAATTCACATTCCAGATGGCAAAGTAGATGTCATCATCTGGCATAGCTGGCTTACACAATCCATTCAGCTCTTCCACATTCCTGCTAAGTCCATCAGGGAGAGTTTCGGCATCTAAATAGTAGTAGTAGTAGTAGTAGTAGTAGTAGTAGTAGTAGTAGTAGTGGTAGTGGTAGTGGTAGTAGTAGTAGTAGTAGTAGTAGTAGTAGCAGTAGCAGTAGCAGCAGAAGCAGTAGCAGTAGTAGTAGTAGTAGTAGTAGTAGTAGTAGCAGTAGCAGTGGCAGTAGCAGCAGCATCAGCAGCAGCAGTAGCAGTAGCAGCGGCGGCGGCGGTGGCGGTAGCGGTAGCAGTAGTAGTAGTGGTAGTGGTAGTGGTGGTAGTAGTGGTAGTAGTAGTAGTAGTAGTAGTAGTAGTAGTAGTAGTAGTAGTAGTAGTAGTAGTAGTAGTAGTAGTAGTAGTAATGGTAGTGGTAATGGTAATGGTAGTAGTAATGGTAGTAGTAGTAGTACTAGTAGTAGTAGTAGTAGTAGTAGTAGTAATAGTAGTAGTAGTAGTAGTAGTAGTAGTAGTAGTAGTAGTAGTAGTAGTAGTAGTAGTAGTAGTAGTAGTAGTGGTAGTGGTAATGGTAGTAGTAATGGTAGTAGTAGTAGTACTAGTAGTAGTAGTAGTAGTAGTAGTAGTAGTAGTAGTAGTAGTAGTAGTAGTAGTAGTAGTAGTAGTAGTAGTAGTAGTAGTAGTAGTAGTAGTAGTAGTAGTCGAAGTGAACGCACGCGTTTATTTAGCTCTGCAATTGCTGCTCGAATTTGCTAGTTTCTAGCGCGATTTTGTAGATAAATTTTATACACTTTAAGGTTAATTTGTAAATTCTTGCCTTGGTTGGAGCGTATTTTGTGTCTCCATTTTCTAAAGGCATTCCTCTTAGCGGGCGGTTTCCGCCATTTAATAGGGCTCCTCGTACTGTGGTCAATGCAATACATTTCTCCCCGCGCCAGTCTGCTATTTCTATAGTTCGTAGGCTAGCGCATTATATTTGCCAAGATCGCTTGAGTGAGTGGATTTAATTCCTTTGTCATTTGTAAGCACACGCCTAGTTCTTTAACTATATAAATCCTTATAGTCAGTTGGCTGTCCCCGGTCAACTCGAATGGACTAACAAATATATGACTGTACTATCTATTCATATATTTGTTAGTATACTTTAATCGGCTAGGTGTTAGTGAACCACTAAGAAAGTGGTTCAAACTAACAAATATACGACTGTACTCTCTATTCGTATATTTGTTGGTAGACGTCAGGGTTTCAAAAGGGGACACTATTTATTTAGTGCTTAGCTCTTTCCCTGACGTCCTGGTGTATATAAGTATATATTTATTATATATTGTATTAGTATGGGGTTCCTCCTTTGATAAACCACCATGGCACCCTATAAGCGTACCCTAAGCCTTAAAATAACAACTAAGGGGTGGGGTGTCACGTCTATCGACGTGTATCATGGGTTAAAAGACGTCGTTGGCACGGGACCTGCTACTTTGCAGGGTCTTATCAATGTTACTAAAACTGTATGGAATGTAACAGTGTCAAATGAGGGGGTCAAGGAAAAGCTTCTGGAAGATGTTCTTATTGTAAAAGGTGAAGTTTGTAACGTCGAGGAAATCGAGTCAGATTGGTTGCTAGTGAAGATAAAAGTTCCACTAGAAATTCCAGATGACAGAATCATGAGTGAACTCAAGAAGTATGGCAAAGTGCAAAAGATTGAACGGGAAACGTATCCCTTTGACAGAACGCTAGAAAATGGTGTAAGACGTATTTGGTTTGATAAAGTGGATATCCCTTTACCAAGCAGATTGACGCATGATGGCAGCTTTGTCCTGCCCTTATGGTATAGAGGGCAAATTAAAGAATGCCGGATATGCCTAAGTACTGACCATTTGGCAACAGATTGTCCCAATCGAAACAAATGTTTGCTCTGTGGTTCAGTTGACCATTTTAAATGGCGCTGTCCAAAAAAATCAAAACAAGCCCTCAGTATCAGGAGATAATCGCCCATTAAAGGATGCAACTGAGTCAAATGCTTCTGAAGCAACCGCTACGGAAGCTGTTGTTTTGGTTCATGCCACTGTAATTGACACAAACAAATCATCAAATCCTGTTAAAGTAACTACAGTTGATGAAATTCATGTATTAGAGGAGGGTATAACCTTAAGTCAAGAAAATACTCAAAATGCAGTGGAGCCAAACGTTGCTGTAAAAGACACGCAGGAAAATGATGATCTTACAGAAGAGCCAGTTTACAATTCCTTAGAAGATGAATTAAAATTAGGACAGGATAAGTTTAGGACTCAGAAGACAGAAAGTTCAGTCGATTTTCCGCTAAGCCCACTTGATTTAAGTCAGCTTGAGGGTATGGTAAATGATGCTCCTGCCAAATGTTACTTAAGTAGCAATAAGCGTCATAAAGAAGACAATAGCGCAGTATCTGAGATTGAAGCAAATGGTATGGATGATGATACAATGTCAGTTGCAGAATCAGATGTGTCCATTCAAACACAGAGTTCATAGATGAAAGATGAAATGGTAATGTACCGATCAGAAGGGGGTGAAGTGTTAGTACCATATGTAACGGCAAGAGGCATGAAATATTGTATACTGCACCATGATTCTGATATTTCCAAATATGAATATTTGTCTGTGATAAAATTTGGAAATATTGAATTCGCAGGAAAATTAGGTAAATGGTCTAAGAAACGAGCTAAAAAACCCAAATCTAGTTAATCTAATGATGGCGGTTGTAAACATCATTTTACAAATTATGATTATCTGCACCATCAATTGCAGAGGATTAAATACCGAATTCAAGCAGCGCCACTTGCTTGACGAATTAGCAAATGAGAGAGTTGATATTGCTTTTCTACAAGAGACCAAAATTCAAAAAGCTGAAGTGTATGAATCTCTCAAAGATATTCCAAAAGGGCAGATTTCTTTTTCTTTATCACAAGATAATAGTGCGGGAGTGGCCATTCTTATCCTGCCCCGCTGTCTCAACTATGTTGACGTTATATCGTCGTCATCAGATCCAAGTGGACGATGGATTTGTGTATCAATTGATGTACTAAACACAAGTTTAAATTTGATGTGCCTTTATGCACCTACCTCTCATCAATTGCTCCGTGAATTTCTAAATGATGTCTCCACAATAATTTAAGACAGAACGCCTGAAAACCTAATTATGGGCGGTGACTTTAATTGCATATTAGACGAGGCTAAAGACAGAAACTCTAGGTCTAATTTTAATGACACATCGCATACTATTTTGAAATACATTTGTGAAAATAAAAGCTTGTTAGACACTTATCGGATTGAAAATCCAGAAGGCCAGTAATTTACTTGGTTTTCAACCGATGGAAGGTTAGCTTCAAGGTTAGACAGGATCTATGTAGAACGTTCATTGAAAGGTTACATGTGTAAAACTAGCATAAAACCAGTAACTTTCTCTGATCACAATATGTTTTCCATCACATTAGACAATGCTGACTGGGTCAAACGAGGAGATAGATTTTGGAAACTTAATGTAGCATTGCTACGAGATAGTTGCTACCGCAAATGTGTGGAAAGTTGTTGGAGGCATTGGGATGAAAGAAGAGGTTCGTATGAATGTATAACAGACTGGTGGGAAGATTCTAAATCAGACCTGAAACATATTTCAAGGCAGTATTCCATTAGGAAAGCACGTGAAATACGAAAGCGTAAAAAGGCGCTTCAGAGGTCGTTGTGTAAAATTAATAAGAAAATTAATGATGGGGAATATAATTATTACGAACTATTAGTTAAATTAAAAGGTTGACTAAATGAAATAGAGCAATATCAGTTTGATGGCGCCAAAATAAGGTCAAGAGCACAAATGCACACTGAGGGCGAAAAGCCTACACGTTACTTTTGTAACTTAGAAAAAGCAAGAGGTATAGAGAAATTAATGCGCTCACTGAAGACTAATGATGGAGTATCAGTGTGCTCAAATGAAGAAATGATTGAAACAGTATCCGAATTTTACAAATCATTGTATAAATCTGAGGGAAGCGAGGAAACTGCAACTAGAGATGTTTTAGCTAATATAACGAAAAGACTTCCAGATTCTTGTCGCGAAAGCTGTGAACAATCAATAACAATTGATGATTTGACAAAATCCCTCAAAGGTATGAAGTTAGAAAGGTCTCCTGGATGTGACGGACTTCCAGTTGAATTTTATCAAACATTCTGGCACATATTTGGGCCAGTATTAGAAGAAATATCAACCAGCATTTTTAAGCAAGGGCATCTCCCTACATCGATGGCCCAAGCATATGTTCGGCTTATATACAAGAAGGGTGACAGAAATAAAATACAGAATTATAGACCAATCTCTCTACTCTGTGTAGATTATAAGATTATTACTCGGGCACTAACATTAAAACTTGGCGCAGTCCTAGGTGAAGTCATTCATGATGATCAAACCTGCTCTGTGCCAGGAAGATCAATACTAAACAACACTTTGCTTATACGGGACCTTATTCAATTAGTTGAAAAGGATTGTATCCCAACAGCAATAATAGCACTTGATAACGAGAAGGCGTTTGACAGACTAGAATGGGATTTCTTGTTTAAGTCTTTAGACCATATTGGCTTTGGTTCAAGATTTATTAAATGGGTCAATATTTTATATACTGTTATAACAAGTTGCTATTTTGTTAACAATCAGCTATCCAAACCTGTAGTGTTGGAACGAGGTGTCAGACAGGGTTGCTCACTGTCCCCCGCTTCTATTCGTCATAGCTATGGAATCGTTGGGGGCCACATTGAGGCAACGCAATGACTTTCAAGGAATATGTATACGTGGCGTAGAAAGGCCACTAAAGGTTTCTCAATATGCAAATGATACGACTGTGTTTGCGGGTAAAAATACGGATTTTAGAATTTTAAATGGAGTATTAACAGATTTTCAAAAGGCATCAGGACATAAAGTCAATAAAGATAAATCTAAGGGATTGTTTTTTGGGCGATTGGAAGGGCAGAACTGATAATGTGATGGATATTAACTGCTCAAATGACGTCATAAGAATTTTGGGTATTTACTTTAGTAGAGAACAAACTGTATGACTAAACTGGGAAGAAAGGATATCCAAGCTAAAGTGTGCATTACTAAATTGGAAACGACGTCGCCTAACTGTCTTTGGCAGGACATTTGTCCTTTATAATTTAATTTTATCTGGACTGTGGTATACCGCTTCTGTAGTTCATATGCCCAAATCAGTAGAGTCAAAGATCAACACGTTACTTTTGTCCTTCTTATGGGAGGACAAAGCCCATTTAGTATCACAGTCAATCCTCACCAATGAAAAGCATGCCGGAGGCTTGGATTTGGTTAATGTTTCAGCAAAGTGTGCTTTTTAAAATTGAAATTCTTGAATAAGTTACTTACTTCAAACTCATCTTGGTCAAGTGTTTCAAGGGCACTTCTCCAAAGGTACGTTGACCAATTTCCAGTAGAATGTTTATTTATGTGCAATAAATTGCCACCTAATCATCAAAAGATTCCAAATGTATATAAAGAACAGCTCGAAGCCTTAAAAATATTTACACGATCAATGCCACAACCCAATTGTTGGGAAGATGCCTTAGAGCAACGTCTTTGGGGGCAACGAGTTGATTCGTGATAATGATGATGTATTATATTTTCCTTCTATGGCCAAAAATGGCATTCAATATTTACGTGACTTGGTAAATCCGAAATCTCGTAAATGGATTGCGATGCAAGATGTAGCAAGAATAACATCAATGAGACATATTGATGCTCAGCGCTTATTTGTTAGAATAAAGAATGCAATACCTGCTGTATGGTTCAAATTGCCGAAAGCACGTGGCAACATTGATATGTTGCAACCAACATTAGTATTTATGTCAGAACATATAAAATACAACATGGCATCTAGAGACTGGTATAGAATTCTAATGCAAAGTCGGAGACAGACTCCTATTATAGTTAGGCATTGGAACAATTTAGGATGCACGCCAAAGAACTGGAAAAATGCCTGGAAAGCAATACATCTACCTTGTCTACCAGGGAATGCACGGGACCTGGCATGGCGATTACTCCATCGAAGGCTATGGGTCGGTCATCTTACTTATATGTGTAAAATATCAAGTACAGACCGGTGCTTATTATGTAATACTGAGGAGGAAACGATAGACCATCTATTTACTCAGTGTCGCATAACAACAGGCTTTTGGGTATATATCGATATTCTCCTTGCTAAATTTGGAACCAAATATGTGAATTTAGTGGCTGAAACAATTTTGTTCAAAGATTGCTCAACTATCGGACGAATCATTAATAGCAAGGAGAAAGAATTGTTAATAACCCTGTTATCTGTAGGAGTGTGGGCCATCTGGAAGCATCGGTGTTCAGAGGCCAGAGATAAAACCGGCAACAACCATCAGAGAGCCATACAAGCTATATTTCGATCATTGTTGATAAACTGCATTCATTGTGAATTTTACAGGCTAGTAGAACATGGGAGAGAAAGTAGATTTAAAGATGTATGGTGCAAAACTGGCCTAGTATCAATTGAATACGGATATCTAAAAATATCAGAAGCAGAACTTGTATAAGCTAGCACACTCGCTGCTTGCTGTATATTGATAAATGCTATTTTAACTTAATTTAATTGCCTTTATTTTAAAATTGTAATGCCTTAGGAGACTCTAATCTTGACGAATATCCTAACCTTGGGATCAGTATATTTAAATATCAAATGAGCATTATGTCAATATTCTGGAGGTGATCCGATTTCCAAGTTAACAGAGTGTGATATCTTACAATTAGCTTCCTGTTGTAAATATTTACTGTGGGTGTATTTGTTCAAGGGTAATTTGCAAAAACCTACAATGAAGTAAATTTAGAATGTGAACCCAAAGCGCCATCTAAGTAGTCATAGTTTGTATACTTTTGCTTTGTACATTATATTATATAAAGGCTACTACGTCCGTTGTCATTTAAGAATCGGCTAACTGGCGTCAATGAGTGACTTTTTGTAACTTATTGACGAGTCACCTCGCCACTTGTTGGCGAGCTGCACTCGCTATTTGGCCCTACTACTATACGGTGTGCTACGTTAAACTACATATGATCTACTTAGCCTGCCGGTCATGAATCGGCTCAATGGCATCAATGATTAGCAGTAGCTTACTGCTAATTATTGATGAGTGGCTTTACCACTTGTTGGTTAGCTATGCTCGCCATTTGGGCCTACTACTACATGGTGTGCAAATAGTAATGGCTTTGTTGAATTATGTTATGTTATCAGCTCTTTATTAATTATGTTTTCTATGTAGTTATGCCACGGTTGTGGTATATGATAATAGAGTATTTTAGCTTGCACTGTTTTGACATGTTAGGTTTGTATTGTTATTCTATTAATAAAGCCTGCTATTTTAACCGATTTTTTATGGGGGTTTGCAAGCCCTTTTAAAGGAGTTCCTCCGTGAAGTGTATCCGACTGCGTCAGTAGTAGTAGTAGTAGTAGTAGTAGTAGTAGTAGTAGTAGTAGTAGTAGTAGTGGTAGCAGTAGTAAAAGTTGTAGTGGTAGTAGTACTAGTAGTAGTAGTAGTAGTAGTAGTAGTAGTAGTAGTAGTAGTAGTAGTAGTAGTAGTAGTAGTAGTAGTAGTAGTAGTAGTAGTAGTAGTAGTAGTAGTAGTAGTAGTGGTAGTAGTAGTAGTAGTGAATTGATGTAATTTTTATGCTTTGAGCAAAGGAGAGTCTGCCACCGACAATAATACCATAAACGTGTCTGATACAAACACAGAACTTAATTTATAGTTGTAAATCCAGATCAGGTTATATTCCGCTATAAACCGGGTAGCAGCAAACTTCACCCAAAACATTAAAAAAGTAAAAATCTATCAGTTTTTCGTTTGGAAATTGATAGATGTGGTATTGAAAATGAACATTAGTGTTTTGCCTACAGGAAAATAGAAAAAAAATGAGTGAGATTTATATCGTGTATTTGAATTATCATTGCGCGTAGAGAAAAATCAATCTAGATCTGAAAACTACATAAGCACCGCATGCCAGTTCCACGCTTCCTGAGAAATAAATTATTGTTATGGCAACAGGTATGTAATGCTACTCAGGACCAGAACTGGCAGATGCCGTTGGACGCAAAAACTGGATTGATTTGTATAATTTCCTTATGCGTTATCAGTATTTGTATCCTGGGTAAAAAAGTATTAGTGAAAATAAATGTTTTTCACTACTCGGACAGCAAAATGCATAAAATAATCACTTGCGCATCTTTTTAAAATTTACACTTGTGGTGTAAAAATACTGTATCTATTCAATGATACATGATTTGTTGACATCACCTAAGCGACGCACGCGACAAACCTCAAGATTACTGCAGAGGCGGTGTTACCATCACAGCGACAAGTTGACGCAATAGGAGGTTATCAGACTTCATAAATGTTAAGCAAAATGTTTGGAATGTGACAGTCCATAGAATCACTTTATGAATGAATCCAAAACAGAGTTCACGCACATATACCTATCTACAAAGCATGAGACTAAAGAAAATACTGATCCACTTCGTGAATTCCCAGAATCATGGTAGCTATAGAGTTAACCTGTTGAATAGTTTGAAACTCATTTCCGTGGATCTGTTGCTGCCTATGGCAACGACAGCGCTCAATCAAATTAGTTTCAAAATCTTGAGTAGAATGTATATTAAATAATAAAAACATGCCATTCCGGATCATTGTTTGTCAGTTATGATTATCACGTCAAACTATACGCGACGTAATTATTTATATATACTTGAGTGGCAGACTGAATCCATCTACTGCACATTATTTCGTAAATGCGGTTACTAATTTCAGCAGTAATCTGGAATGCATTTGATGTTTAATTCGTCCTTTAGATCATAGCGATATAATGTACATAAGATATAAACTATATATATATATATATATATATATATATATATATATATATATATATATATATATATATATATATATATATATATATATATATATATATATATATATATATATATATATATATATATATATATATATATATATATATATATATATATATATATATATATATATATATATATATAGGTTATAAACATATACTTATCGACAAAGCATGAAACTATAGAAAATGACGACCCACTTCGTGGCTGCGAACCATTGAGGAAAAGTAAAATCCTGGGCTCACTGTTTTGCAGTACTTTTGATATTTCTGCACGCTGCGTCATAAGGAACATACCTTTCCAGTCCTTCCAGGCCTTCTGGAAGCTATGGATTCGTAGATCGAAGATGCCCTTGATAAAGAGGCTACGTTTATACAATGCAACCTGCGTATCCTTGATGATGTATAACTGTAACAGCTGGAGCTGGACAGCTCCAAGGGCAACTCTAGACAAATACCTACGCACCAGCACAGGACACCGATGGCCAGATAGCATAATTTCCAATGATTCACTATGCAAGGTGTGTAATACGTCGGTACTGTCTGTAAAAGTCGCCCAGCAAAGATGGCCCATGTTTGGCCATGTGCTAAGGATGCCAGAAGAGATACCAGTACAGAGAGCCTTGGAATTCGCTCTACGCGGAGCCAGCAAATACAAAGTCAGGAGAGAACATCATTGCATAAATCTGCTAAGCGTGCTACGAGGTGACCTCAAGAAAGCAGGACTCGGTACACTCAGATATATGCATGTGCATTATGCCAAGTCTGCAGGGATTCACTTGCCACAGATGCTAGAGTTGGAGACTCTGTGAGCATGGATATCATACAGTATGCCACAGTAACATATACTGAGCGTTGGGTATGTGGGGCTGTGGAGCGACGGAGAGCTCTAATCTCTAGGCGACCAGCAACAGAGTGCATTGCTTGTATTAACAGCATGCACCAATGGTCTGCAATCCACAATACAATGCGTTCATTGACAAAAATGGCTCTAAATACGAGAAAATGAGATTGGTCGGACATGGAAATGTTGATTGTGTGGTTCAGAAACCACAACCCATTTGACCCCGATGGTCCGACCCTAAGACGTCTCTCACTGAGTGTAAATACTTAGCATAATGACAGCATCAAGTGTGACGAGGCTGAATCAGCTGGAGGTATGCTATAGCAGAAGCAAGATGGGGGTGTTCTTTGAATAAGTCTTAATTAGTAGAAAAAACCATGTGCGCCTACTTAAGTGGCTACAGGAAGGCACGAGAATGGACAAAATGTGACTGCATATTGCCAACTTGTAGTGATCACCCATGCTACTCTTTAAATTGGAATGACAAGACCCAGAAGCCGAAATCAATAACTTGAACTATGAGTTCGCACCTGAGCCCACTGCCATTTTCAAATTTGGGCCCATGAGAAAAAAGACAAAAGTTTATACTCAATCAATCACTTCGCGGTGAAAAGCTAAATGTTGCCTTTTGTTTTGTGAATGGTGATGCTGCCCTCCACCACTATCCGTGGGTTCCTCAGTGTACCTTCACTGCTCTAGCTGATCAGTTTATCAGGCACATTGTGTCAAAGTATAGTAGCTACCAAATACATTTTGCTTCGATGGTTACAGCTTTGATCGGTTAACAGAAACAAATGTACAGCAACAAGGTCAGAATAGTGGTTTGGGGTGGGGGCGCTGATGTTACAATCATTACAAATTGATGCACCTGCGTATCAATAAAGAAGGGAGAACCCCTGCTTAGCAACTCCAATAAGAGTCAGTTGATCAAGCTGCTATGTCAGAGACCAAGTGACTAACGTAGATCAAGCTCTCAAAGTGAGGGTGATGTTGGTGCTATCATTGTCAAAACTGTGATTAGTCTTATCAAACTAGAAAATCTGTAGTTGTACCAACTGATGGCACCGTCCTGTGCATTAGGCTGGTGAAACATGTGAGAGCAACTGTGGGAAATGTCTTCTCTACTACATTGATGAAAGAGCGTGCTAGAGAAATGGCCTGTAACGTATCGAAAGTCAAAACTGTTCCGATGTTCTGGAAGATTCAAATCCTCGTGAACACATTGCAAATTCCTTCAGAGCTTATCCTGCTAGTAGTGGGGAGGCTGTAAAATAATAGCTACTACCTAGGACAATATAGAACCTGAAGGTCCTGCAAACTCTGAAGTCTGATACTGTTCCAGAAGCTGTATCTTGCTTTGGAAGCTTAGAACCACTTGCGAACAGATTGGCATGGCAGGCAAGAACATTATGCTAAAATAGCTACAAGAGAAAAAATGATGATACGCTCACAATATTGCATCAGGTCGATTGACATTTGATGGTACTGGGTAATAAAAAACTAAATCCGCAAACTCTAACTACGACTGGGTGTACAGTGGTACTTCCATTCACTCAGGGTGTGTCCCCATGTATGTTAATGGGCCAGACTGAACCTGAGATGCCTTGATCCAACCGATTGGGGATGGAAATTCGAGAAGAATATCTTCATTCCAATCAAACCTGATAGTGATGCTACGTCAGCGTTTATTTTAAACGTTGTCTGTTGCGGCACCAAATCAATACCAAAGAAATGCATCTGGTAGAATGGTGTGTAGCTGTAAGAAAAATGGGCTCGCATGTGTGCCTGCTTACGGTGATTTCCGGGGCATCTCTTGCAACAACGTTTCTGCAGACCAAACGTACATTATCCTGAAAGATGAAGCATTCGAAAATGTGTAAACTTCAATAAACTGTTACGGTATTTATTGATTGGGTTAGATCGTGGATTTAGAATTTCCAACAGCTTCACATTGTGGACTCTATATAACCTGAGCATGTGTCCTTACACTGTGAAAATTGTATTTGGGAGCCATATATAAACCTTAAACCGAATACCACCTTATATTGAACCATGTTATAGTGGGCCCCCACTGTATTGAGAAATAATCATAAATGCTCAAGGCGCTATTTATGTATAGTTTCATACTATAGGGCTTATATCTATAAGATTTAGTAATAAAGGATACAGTTTAATGTGTCTCGCATTTCTCACACATGATGGCATTTGTACACAAATTAGGGTCAACCCCACCGCATCGAAACAAATACAATTTTACAATTTCTCCAACAGCCTAAGCATGATGCTGCTAATATATCAATCTACATATTATATGTCATTAGTGGGCTATAAATCAGCTTCTATTCTCATGTACTACATTTTGGGGCTAATTGATATATTTCGAAGTTATTTTACTAAAGTGCATCAAGGAATTTATATTTATAAGCAAAGAGCTTATGGCATTACAACGGCATATCATCGCTCTATTAATCTTCACTAATCTCTCTATTAATCCACCCATACATCTCTGTTATGCAACACATACACTGCTATTCTTTTGAGAAACCTCTCTCATAATATCCACCCTTTCATAGCCAAAATATGCTCACCGGAATGAACAATCCCATAATATCTGCAGCGCCCTTGTCAATGACTAATGATGACCAACAATTACCACACATCATCAGTTTTAATGAGGCAAAAACAATTGAAGATACGCTCAATCCATGGATGGACATGTGTTGTTCAACTTAGCTCACCTGTAGAGACACTTGCTGAGAATTCGAATTGGTGAATTTGTATTCATAGGCAATCAAAATAATAATCTCTCTTTCGTAATGTGCACGAATCATAAGAAGAATCAACAACTTTCTGCTTTGGCTGCTTCATCCCGAAAAGCTTGGCGACCCCGGCTTCAAATAAGCATCCGGTGTTGTTCAGCGATCACGACCCAGTGCTATGATTCAATAGTGTAACCCATTTACTGAAAGATACTGGCAAACATTAGCAGCTAGGGACCCACACATGAATCAATACATTTTACGATTAACTACCAAGCCATCGTTTAGCCAATATCAAAGTAAAGCCAGCATCATCCACATACACGCCAGTGATTCACGCGTTATCGAAGGTAACATGATAGACGTATTTATTTGCCTATCAAATCTTCCCACTGATCCTTGCATAGAAACACAGACCCCTATCGATAAGCAAATTCAATTTCTCACTAGTAATGCAAAATATCAGAGGAATCCGAAATGCCAGTTAAATATATGTCGCCATAATGAATTGCCTCACATGTACATTGACCTCACAACCAATTATGTCATGAATAACGTATTTAAGTTCGTCATAAACACTTAATAGTCTATCAAGTTGTACGAATTGTATGGCTTTAATAATTAATATAAATTCTGTTGATTATTTTGAAACTAATTAACTTAATTTGTAGACTTCAAATGCCTATGACAGCAACAGCACAGAGTCAAATCAGGTTCAAAATATTCAACAGCTCACCTGTTTAATTTTCTGGAAACTAAGAGTCATGGAGTTTATGGTTCGATGGATTCCAACATGGACAATGTGTGGGCTGAGCATAGCTAAAGGTGGGTGAAGCATTGCTAAAACTGGATTCAGTTATTGCAGGTCAGGGATAAACGTGCGACATTTATAACAATAGTCTACCACCCGTTACGCTGCACCCGCAAACAATGCCACATTAGTGTACTTACTTTATCCTTCACTTCTTCTGGCGCATAGGTCATGAACAATGATTCCATATGTTGCTATATGTACCCCGTCTGTTTGATATCAACCTTAAGTTATCGCTTCCAGATATTCCTTGATATGCTCTTCCTTTTCCCCCGAGGGTCCAAGTCAACTCTTGTCTGGTTGTGTTGATTTTCGCAATGTGTGGCCAAGCTATGCCCATCAGAACGTCCTCGTCTATCGACATTTGACATGCCCTCTGTCAGAGGTTGTTGTTTCTAACAATTTCTGGCCTGCAATATCCTCATGAGGCACGTTTTGACAATTGTCTGGATCTTACTCTTAGAAGTGTTAGTTATTGACCATGTTTTCACTCCACATTGACCCGTATGACAAAAGCACGTCTAAGAGATCAACATACTACTTATACAAATTAACGCTGGTCACGATTTAAAAAGGTTCACCTTTGGCTTAGTGAATATCAATTGGCCGTTTCCAATAGAAGAGGACATTCTTTGTAAATTCACCACTTGAATTTATATGAATAGCTTTCTTGTGACCACTGGCCAATAAAATTCACTTTCTTCCTTAGTCAGTGCCCATTTGCATGCCAAAAGAAGACTCTTTTATCGCCAGAATAACATATTGGTTTATAAAGCCAGTACTTTCAGTGATACATTTTCAAAACTAGTATTCTCCTGGCTTATAAATGAGCATTCCTCAAGACCACTGCAGGTGCCGTTTTGGCTATTACATGGTTGAAATTGTTACAGGTATGGTTAATGCCGAATCTTGTAAGTCATTTTCCTCTTTTAAATGTATCCAGTATGTATGTTTTGCATTTTTCAGCATTTACAAAAGAATGGCTGATTTGCTTGCCAACATGAAAGCGAAGTTGAAGGCCCATGTCGTCGCATACACATCCGTAACTGAATGTGGGATCATCAACCTGGACAACATTGCACAACAGCTTGCAGATATAATGAACTTCGAAGACAGAAAATCGAGGAACAAGATTTATGAGATGGTGGAGACTGTACTCAGTCTTAGACCTGCTTTTCCAAATAAGGATAATGGTTAGTTTTTATTTGGAGATTAAACTCTTTCCTTATTTGCCTGACATTTGGACTCGCATCAATAGGACATTTTCCATGACAAAGATTTATTCAGCAAAGATACACAGATGATACCCACTGTTGTGCATGTGCAACTTAAATCACATTGCAATTAAAATATGTTCAAATATGTTTTGCCAAGGCAAGTGCCTAGATATTATGTAACGACACGTTTAGCTGAATATGGTCTTATAAGTATGCACGCTCATAACTGTGTTATCTTCCTAACCCGGATGCATATGCTTGTTGCACGCTATCAACAAGGTCTTATTGCATTACTTGTCGGCAGTGTAAGTGTATCAATTTCCAGAGGAAAATACGAGACAACCTTTACATACTTTGACAATTATGTGTGAGAAAGTTGTTGCTGTCAATAACAGCAACAATATTCAGTAAAATCTATGTCAAAATAATTAGTAGTCGATGCGAATGGCACTTGCTACACATTCGATAAAAATTTGAATTTAAATTATTTCTGCAACAGCGTTTACCCGCTCAACGAATATAGCATCCACTCATTTCAGCAAATATAGAGCAAGGATATGGCATGTTGAGTAAAGTGGACAGAAATCAACAGACATCTTATATCTCGTACAAATAGTTATATTTTAATGGGACATGGTACCTTTAATAAATATTGTCAACACCACCATACACGTTGAGCATGTTCTCGCCCCTGTTATATCAATGTGTCTAATAGTAATACTCATTAGTATGTGGATAAAGGTGGATACTGTACTGAGACTGGACATCGTTATTTAGAAGGCTATGTTATATTTCTGAAAACATTCTTTGTAGAGTTCGAAGTGGAAACTCTATAACGTGTCATATATTTAATAAGAAATGTCAAGGAACTTGTAAATACACTTTATCACATAAGCCAATTTGTAGTCCATTGCATAACATTCATCAAACCATTACACATCATTTTATATCCCTATAGTGTAATAAAGTCACGTGCCATGGCGTACTTCGCGTGATATATAATATTACGCAGTTGTCACCAGGCAGCGATACCACCGCTACCGTTATTTTACTACTGTTAAACTTGCGTGGAATGAAACATTTTGATTAATTTTAAGAGAAAACCTGGACATTCTAAAACAACCACATAGAAATAATGTAAGAACTGAGATAATAGGATGTTGAGTTTGTAACTATATTCCGTTGCGTATTTGTCAGAACTCGCAGTAGTGACGCTAGTTGTAGCAAAACTCTGGTTTGTATTGCGGGGAAATAGCCAGAATCTGTCTGAAACTACTAATAGCTTATGTGCTAAATAGAACCTCACAAGAATGGACCTTTCCGGTTTTAGCTATGCCCCGCCGATCTCTAGCTAAGCTCCACCCACACCTCGCTCGTGTTGAGATCGATCAATCTCTGAACACCCTAATTATCAATTTTCAAAAATCTACACAGGTAAGCTGTTGGATATTTTGAAACTAATTTGACTGGGTGCTGTTTCCGCCTAAGGCACTGCCTAAGGCAGCAACAGCGCCCAGTCAAATTAGTTTCAAAATAATCAACAGCATGTTTATTACATGGATAAGAATTACAAAGACATACAATTCATACAACACGTCGAACTATTTGAGACTTGACAATCGCTAAAGCTAGTTCCAAATAAGACTTTACTAATCTCGTATGTTAAACTTGATACGAAATGTGAATTCTTGTGAGATCCTCTATAGTTTATATCTTATGCACATTATATTGATCTAAAGTACGAATTAAGTATCAAATGCATCCCGGAATACTACTGAAATTAGTAATCGCATTCACGAAATGACGTTCAATGGATGAGTTCAGTCTGCCACTCAAGTATTGGCGTCATAATTAATTACGTCACGTATAGGTTGACGTCATAATCATAACTGACATAAAATACTCCGTCATGAACCTGGAATGGTCCGTCAGCTGTACGAATTGTATGTTTTTATTATTTAGTAAACATTATACTCAAGATTTTGAAACTAATTTGTTTGGAAGTTAACTGTATAGCTACCGTGAAATTGGGATTCGGGGAATTCAGGATGCAAAGTATATAAATCGATCCCAACACACGTAAAGCATGGGCGGGGTTTAGCTAGAGATTGGCGAGGCATAGTTAAAAGTGGATTCATTCATTTAATCAACTTTGTTAGCATCTCGAGAATAGCGCGATCAATAGAATTATGAACTCACATCTTTTCGTATTTTATATTTATTAATGTTTTTTTGCAGATTTGTGTACAATAGATGAATTGGCAGAGCTATATTGCTGGCATCTGATTAAACGGCCAAGGATAAATCTAGCAAAGTGGAGATACTGGACCACAGGCATGTTTAAACTTTTAGACGCTGATTGTGATGGGTACATAAGCAAGGAACAGTTTAATAGGTTTTATCTAGCAACAAAATGGAAGAATGACAAAGAGTTCTTGGATCGTGCATTTTCTTCCATCGACACATCCAATACGGGGACTCTCTCCAAAGAACAGTTTGTCGATGCATTTTTGAAGTATATGGTAGATCCGGATGCAACTGCCGACCAATATCCGCTCTTTTGAGGAACAACTGATGAATTTCTATAACTTTGATTGACATGACCATGAAAATGTGTCTGTTTATGGATAAATGAAAAAGTAAATTTTCGGTAATAAGCTGAATTTGACGGATCTTCCAATATCAATTGTAACTAGATGAAGTTGAAGTTGCTGAAGCAACTTCAAGTCTGCGTGCAGAATCTGAAGATCGTAGGCTAACTGATGCTAGAAGGCTGTTCAATTTCACCATGATTTGCAAGAAACTCTAGGAGGCGTTGCGGGCTGAATATCATTCCTGTTCATTTCCTACGGGTATTTTTGGTCCAGCAAAAGGGGATTTCCCGGAAACCGTACACCGGATCCAATTTCTATAAAGGGCCTTTACATGCCCTGATGCGTACGAGGAATGTCTCAAGTTCAGAGGTGATAGTTCCAAAGCTGGGCCATGTATCATAAAATTAATTTTCAATACACTCCCTATGGAAATATTTGACTGCTTTACAAAAGTTATGATATCTCATGAACCGATCACAGTATTGTAGTTCCGTAAATGGCATCTAAGAGGCATATTCGACCCGGATCAGCCGGCTCAAATCACGAAACAATCCAGACATAATTTCTTAATATTAATATCTATTGTCAACACCATCATACAAGGGGAGCAAGTTGTCACCCTGTTTTATCAATCTATAGACGGAATGTCTCTCTTGGTACTACTTGTTAAATAGAATAAGTTCGTCTCGACCGTATAATTGGTGATGGACTAAGCTGTTGAATATTTTGAATTTAGTTTGACTGGGCGCTGTTGCTGCCACGAAACTAGTGTTGACATAAGCAGCAACAACACCCAGTCAAATTAGATGTAAAATATATTACGTGAATATCACTAAGGGATGCCTAATCAATCAATGACAATGATGGCTTCACTTTTGATGCTGAAGTTAAAGTCTTTATCGACTGAAACCAGATAAACTTCATTCCTGTCTAACTTCTGAAATATGTAGCATGCGTTCTATGTAAAAAACCACCTCGCATACCATTCCTTTATTATGCCAATGGATTAACCACAGCATAGCACATCCGTCAATTATGTTGACGACTGGTACATGACAGAGCACAGACGAACCATAGACTTTAATTTTAGCCTTAAGCACAGACTTGGCTGTTGTACGTCTCAAGTCTTTCTGTCATGAAAAATGGATATTGACATTGGCACCAGCTCATGCTTCATAAGGTTACTCGAACCAATGTCTCATCACTTCAGTAATCCAAGGAAATAAAATATAATAACATATGTGTGAATTAAACGGCTATGCAGTTATGCGAGTTTCTAAAAGATCCTGGGGGTGATTAATTTGTTATTACTGACTACTATTTATATAAAATTCAAGTTCATTTTCGTATGCTGTCAAATAGGTGTTGAAATGTGTTAATTTAAGGTCCTGGGTAAAAACTCCCAAGTGCATGGCTATTTGCGTGCAAGCTTCTATTTATTGCTGCCTAGAATTGCCGATAATAGGCGCGGCCATTTCGCGCAGGGGATTGTGGGGCTGTGTCTCGCGAGATCTCCATCGATACGAGATCTAATAATTCTCGGCACGAAGACACGGCTCTATTTTTAGATTGCTGGATATCTCATAATTATGATCTTCATGGCGAGTTCTCTTATTTGTTCTGGTCCGACTGTAATGGGGTTTGCGCGGCGATGACCGCTTAATTAGTTTAATAAACAGCCTACGGAACTCCAAATAACTACTCTAAATAAGCTTCATTTGTTGGAGGACTGCGTACAAAACATGTTTATCATTCCTTCTGCAGATGAAAGTACTCAAGCACACGCCCACTCGCGGCGTCTCTTATATGTCCACTTTAGCACTCTATCAAACTGACTACAAATGGCTTCTTGCGGTGATCGTAAGAACTGTCCATTTGCATTAGCTACTCGCCGGAGAACTTGTTTTGAAAGTTTACCACTGGAATGACTGGTTGGATAACAGATCCTATAATTCCAGTAGTAAATTGCAAAAGAAAAACCATAATGGTCTCTTGGACGGCAATTAGACATAGGACATTTTCTATGATAATGGATTTTTCTGTATATGACGTCAAAATTATTTAGGTCAGATGTAGCCGGACCTCACAATCAAAATATGTAATGAATGACGTATCTAGCTCCACCAGGGACATTGAATAGCCAGTCAAGTATGCGAGTGCACGTCTTTACTATTTAATCAACATGCTGTTGAATATTTTGAAACTAAGTTGACTAGCCGCTGTTCGAATTGTATGTCTGTGCTATTTATTCAACAGTCATTTTCTATGATAATGGCTGGGTTCTATCTGTAACTGAAGGATATGACATCATAATCAATTACTTCATATACAGGGTGAGGGCACAATCCAAAATGTGTAAATGAATGGCGTATCGAGCTCAGTCATGAACATTGAATAGTCTGGCAAGTGTACGAATTGTATGTCTTTACTGTTTAATCAACATCGTGTTGAATATTTTGAACCTAATTTGACCTGGCGTTGTTGCGGCCAGAGGCAGCACACCTTTAAAAGAACCCAGTCAAATTAGTTTCAAAATAGTTATCAGCTTACCTGTATAGTTACCTTGAAATTGGAAGTCTGGGAATTCATTATTCAGCGTATATATATATATACATCGATTCCAACACGCAAAACGGGGTGGAGCTTAGCTAGAAATAGCCGTGGCATACCTAGAAATGGATCTCTCTATTGAAATTGTCATGAGCAAATTGAGCATTACATGGCTAATACCACTTGGTAATGCGTGGCCCACACAATATGGACCACTTGTATTAAGAGACCACCCATATTTATAGGTCACATATTTTAACAAGGCCAATCATAGATTGTTGCCCTGAATACAATGTACTCGTCCTCTGACGGAGGGAGGATAATTAATACAAATAGCGTACACTTGTCATTATTTACTAGCTGTCACCTACTATCGTCTACGAAGCTAAGCGGTTGCCTATAATTGACCGACCGGGCAATCAGCGACATCGTTTCATTTTGGCTTGCAAATCCCGTTTTACAATTGATGCAAGCAAATACGACGTTAATTGTCGAGTTTGATTCTGTTATATTAAAATTAAGTGCCGCGCCTTTTGTTTTGAAATGCATGACAAATTATTTTAAAATTATACAGACTATATGTTCTAAACTTGTGTCATCCAAATTTAAATGTGGAAAATATCCATCCAGTGCCGATATTATTAAGCCATCTTTCAGTTAGCCCCTTTTCATGCGGATGCTTCTGTGGATCCGGTATCTGAAAATGTGAATTTCCGTACCCTTTCCATGATCGTTTCTATTACTGCAAGCCCATGCTTGTCATGCGGACATGGTGCGATTTAACCATTTCACGAGAGAAGGCTATTTTGAGAATTTACAACTAAACCGACTGTCTCAGTAACCGAACCAGCCATTCCAGTGGTAAATTTTCAAAAATAGTCTTGGCTTGGCCTGCAAATGGCCATTCAATAAGGAAATATTCTGATTTTCATGACAGAATTTTGTCATTAAAAGGTTAATTCATATTCGGCCTTCATAACGCGAAGTAAACAGGTAAATCTAAAAGCGCTGGCGATATTTTGCTGGTGTGTCGTTGACGTCATAATCTCGCGGTTTCTCGCTCTCGTTGCGAGAAAATGGATGCGCCCAGGAGTCACGTTTTCGAGCGTTTTGGGCATATTCATGTTATTATTTCTCGGCAATGGAACAGCGTATTATATATTTTTTTGCGGCAACTATTTCGGATTATAGTATACTTTTAGTTGACTTATTCCCGATTGTCACTGGAATTTCCCTTTAAATGAGTCAATTTTAGAGCAGTTTCTAATTTCAGGTGGAAGAGAATTCCAGAATCGCGGACCGGCTCGAGAAATCACCAGTAGTTAAGTTTGATTTTGGTATGGTACATAGTAATTGTGTGCTAGACCTAAGAGACCTTGGTGCTGCTCTTTGCTGGATTAAGGATTTTAAGTACGATGGGGCCAGATCATTTAGGCACTTGAACACCAACAAAGCCACCTTGTACCATAAACGTTGTCTTATAGGCAACCAGTGCAGCTCCAATAAGACAGGTGTGATATGATCGTATCTTTTGGTGTGTGTAATCAGTCTAGCTGCTGTATTCTGCGCTCTCTGTAAACGATCTAATTGGCTAGATGGTATGCCTATTAACAGAGAGTTACAGTAGTCCAGGCGTGACTTGATGGTAGCATGTACGAGAGCTTTGACCGCGTTTTCATCCAGGAAGCTGCAAATTTTGCTAATGTTCCGAGTATTCATGAATATGGAACGGCAGACAGTGGTAACATGAGCTTCCATCGATAGGGAATTGTCAAATGTTACGCCTATGTTACGGGCACTTGCACTGAAAGATACGTCAGCCTCCCCAATGTGCAAACTGGTGATGTCAACCGTATGTCTTAGGTGCGGTGAGGTTATTAACAGAATTTCAGTTTTCTTATCATTCAACTGCAATAAGTTGTTTAACATCCATAGTTTAATGTCACGACCACAGTCTTCAACACGCTCACGAGCATTCACCTGGTCATTTGCATAGAATGCGAGATATAGCTGTGTATCGTCAGCGTAGAAATGGTAACTTATGCCATGAGACTGCAATAGCACTCTAAGGGGTGCTGTATAGATTGTAGAAAGGATCGGTCCCAGGACCGACCCCTGTGGCACACCTGATGTTCCTCTGATTTGATATTATTCACAATGATCATTTGATGGCGTTTTCTGAGATATGATGAAAACCAAGCAAGAGAAGTGTCTAAAATTCCCAGTTCTGCTAATCTACATAACATGACATCGTGGTCTATAGTGTCAAATGCGGCAGACAAATCCAGGAGAACTAGTAAAACACACTTGCGTTCATCCATGGAACATAAGACATCATTTTGTACGCGCAGTAGGGCTGTCTCAGTGCTGTGAAGTTCGCGGTATGCGCTTTGAAAAGGTTCCAGAAGATTATTTCTTACTAAGTGATCATTGAGCTGCTTGGCGACAACTCGTTCTAATACTTTTGACAGGAAAGGTAAATTTGAAACAGGTCTGTAGTTTCCAAGCACATTTTGGTCTAGTGATGCCTTTTTAGTAACGGAATCACGTTTGCAGTTTTGAACAGGTCAGGGACATTGCCACTTGTTAAGGACAAATTAATGATTTTGAGTATCGTAGGCAATAATTCATCAACACAACCCGTAACAATATGTGTTGGTATCGGATCTAGTGAACAGGATGCGCGAGACGATTTGCGAATTATTGTCGATACTTCTTCAGAGCAAGCCGGTTTAAATTCTGTCATGGTACATTTCAAGTTAAGGGCGGTAATACAGGGTTAATAAATTATGAGGACGACGATGATGTACCGGGTCTGTTTAACCTTTCCCGTGTTGTATTATAGTATGATTCACATTTGTTGCATTCGAGATAGGGTAAAAATTACAGACTTGTTACAGACAGTCTTGAGGCCGTACTATGTGTGTGGTAAATTTCAAAAGAAAAACATGCGTAATAATATTGTAGAGGGCGAAAAAGTAGACAGAGTTCGCTAACAATAATGGATCCATCTAAAAATAAAGGCGTGGCTTCTTCGAAACTACACCTCTAATGTAATGACCGGTCATCTTCTTACGTTATCACAACGACTAGACTGTTACACAGACTCAACTTCGGATATCAGACAGACCAGGACCCAGTCTATCTCCGTAGCAGACTGTAGAAGCAACACTGTGGATCGTGAAATCGCTACGCCAATGGCTACTCAATAGGCCCCTACATAAGAGATACATTTCTCGATCTCGTATCGAAAGAGAACTCGCGGGATACGAATGAATAATGGATGTGTGATTATCAGTAGTATCCTTTTGTCTTTAATCTATCCATGGGAATAAATCTATGAAGGGCCAATGCAATTATGTAGCAGTATTGATAGACTACCAATGTTCCAAATTTTCAGTCAAAACTGCTGTCAATAATATTGTAGCAGATTGTTGAATACAGAAATCAACCGAAAGTGTAAGCCTATGCATGTGCTAAGTTAAGAACGTCTACAGGAAATTCGGCTACATAATTTCAACCATATAGTTAGATAGGTATATCAATACGTGAAGTAATGGATTAAGGTTAAAATTTTGTTTACCATGAAGTAATTTCGTAGTGCACAATTTCATACCGAAAATTTGCTAAATCTCCTGTGATTCACAGTTTTCAGTGCCCTATTGTCTGTAGTATGTTTAGCCCCATAATTTCACCTACATAGAATTGAGCCTTAATATAACCTCTATGTATATTCCGAATCTAACAAATTCTAGATGAAATAATTTTATTAGGCAAAAATTGGCTTAAATGTTGGGGTTTTCGTGTTTTTCGGTGTCCTACTGTCTGTATGTAATATGGTCGGCTCCAGAAATTCGCTCACATAGACGTGGAGGGATTTGAATACGATGGTTATATTGGGAATTGAAAAGAATTCGACCGTTATGTAATTTCGTAGTATACGATTTCATCGCGTAAATTCGTTTCAATTTTGGCAGATCTGCGGGTTTTCAATGCCCTACTATTACCTGTCTCCAATAGGTTTGGCCACATAATTTCACCGATATGGTTAGATAGCGATATGAACACGCTAATGAATCTTGAGTTTTCTACCACGTAGTAATTGCGTAATATTCAATTTGGTAGCCACGGACAGTTGTCAAATGCCAACAATTTACTATATTCGGTATCAGAATGTCTGTTCTCGATTTGTAATAATTTGTTTTATATATGGATGTATATAACTCAATATGAGCTAGTGCTTTTGCACAATTCTACCATCAAGTAATCTCATCGTAGGCAGTTACATATTCGCCGTATGGCCCCATTATGATATGGTTGGTTCACATTCACCACATTCAGATAGGTGTCGGTATGTCCTGGCATATCGCTCATAATGGGTTCGGCCCCAGGATGTCACCCATATGTTTAGATAAGTATAGGCATACGCTTACGGAGTAGTGAGATTTAAAACTATCTACCATGAAATAATTTCGGCTCAAATTTAGGCCGATTCATGGTTTTCGTTGCACCCAGTCAAATTAGTTTCAAAATAGTCATCAGCTTACCTGTATAGTTACCTTGAAATTGGAAGTCTGGGAATTCATTATTCAGCGTATATATAGACATCGATTCCAACACGCAAAAAAGTGGTGGAGCTTAGCTAGAAATAGGCGTGGCATACCTAGTAATGGATCCCTCTATTGAAATTGGCATTAGAAAATTGAGCATTACAGGGCTAATACCACTTGTTAATGCGTGGTCCACACAATACGAACCACTTGTATTAAGAGAGCACCAGTATTTATAGGTCACATATTTTAACAAGGCCAATCATAGAATGTAGACCCTTGCCATCCCGAACGCACATAGACCCGAATACAATACACTCATCCTCTGACGGAGTGAGGGTAATTAATACCACTTGCTAATGGGCCTTTTCAGGTTGTCTATCCATCATATTACGTCATATGACGTCGTAATTAATTAAGTGACGCGTGGGATAACGTCATAATAATGACGTGATGACTGACTCGATTTGGTTCATCTTAAATGCTTAATAATCTGACACGTTGTAGCAACAGGACCCAGTCAATTTAGTGTCACAATATTCCACGGCTTACCTGTATAGATTTCTTGAAATTTATTGTCTAGTAGTTCAGAAATCCATCGATCCCAACTCGAGAGTGGTATGGGTGGAGTTTAGCTAGAGATGGGCAAGGCATAGCTAAACTGGAAAGGTTCATCGTATTAATAAACCACCACAGTTTTCAGTGCCCTTTTGTCTGTAGTATGTTCAGCCCGATAATTTACCCCACGTAGACTTGAGATAAGCTAGTTATATTCCGAATCTAACAAATTCTGGATGAAGTAATTTTAATACACAAAATTTAGCTTAATTGATGGTGTATTCGTGGTTTTCGGTGCCCTACTTTCCGTAATATGGTCGGTTCCAGAACTTCGCTCACATAGACGTATAGGAGTTTGAATATGCTAGTTACATTGGGAATTTAAAAGAATTCGAACGTGAAGTATTTTCGTAGTATACGATTTCATCGCATAAATTTGTTCCAATGTTGGCAGATCTGTGGTTTTCAATACCCTACCGTCTGCAATATGTGTGGCTACACAATGTCACCCATATGGGTTTATAGGGATATGAATACGCTAATGAATCTTGAGATTTCTACCACGTAGTAATTTCGTAATATTCAATTTAGTAGCCACGGACAGTTGTCAAATGTCAACAATTTACTATATTCAGTATTAGAATCTCAGTTCTCGGTTTGTAATCATTTTTTTACATATAGTTGTATATAACTGAATATGTACTACTGCTTTTGCACGATTCTACCATCAACTAATTTAGTAATATGTAGTTACATATTCGCCATATGGCCCCATTGTAATATGGTTGGTTCACATTCACCACATTCAGATAGGTGTCAATATGTTCTGACATATCGCTCATAATGGGTTCCCCCCAGAATATCACCCATATATTTAGATAGGTATAGGCATAAGCTTACGACGTAGTGAGATTAAAAAATTTCATAACGTAAATAAGCTCAAACTTAGGATAATTCATGGTTTTCATTGCAATATGTTCACCCCCAGAATTTCACCCACAAATACTTATAGGAAATATGCTAGTTGTATTCCGAATTTTAAAAAATTCTACAGGAAAGTAATTTCATAGTACACAATTCCGTACCGAAAATTGGCGCAAATTCTGTCGGATCAACGATTTTCTGTACCACACTATTTGCAATCGGTTGGACCCCAGAAGTTCAAAGTTCACCCTTATGTTTAGATACGTATATGAATACGCTAATAAAGTATCAAAGGTTTAACAAATGTTTACTATACAGTAATTTCGTCATATGGAATTTAGTAGTGGCACACCATTGTCAAAATTCCAATAATGTACTATATTCGGTACCAGAATATCTCTACACGCCTTGTAGCCAGTTTCCGAACATAAGGCCATGTAGAACTCACTATGTTCTCGTGCTGTGCGAAATATTGCAATAATTCTACTACCAAATATTTATTATAGTAATGTGAAAATATTTCTATATATCCCATATTATTAGCCGCGTGCACTGCTAGAACCTGACTTATCAGGCTAATACTCTAACATTTGCACATATGGTCAACAAGATCGTCATCATTACGACAGTTGAGCCCGATTTTGGCCTTTTCGTCGAGCAAAAATATTTGATTTAATAGTTTGTCACTGTTTCCAGTAAATATATCGTTTAATAGATATGATAGCTAAATGAAACAGATCACGATTGTGGCTGTTTCCCACTGGGTCTTGTCAGAATGTTTTCTACTATATTTTCATTGGAGAAAACTCAGTTCACGGTATTGGTTCTATCTTGGCAACTTAACTTTGTTGAAAAAGTTATCTGTCGGTACAGATCGGGGTCCTGTATTGCATACAAAATATACTTGCTTTGTGCATTTCACTAGCATTGCAGTGTATATTTCACCAATGTATTTCCGGGTAATAAGCTCTTCACGTCTGTTTAGGAAGGTATCAAGATTTAGGTTGAAAATATTCTTTACAGTTTTTCTTTAATATCTTTGAATTGGTGTCAGGGTCTGTACTGCTTCTTGCGCTGATTTTCTACTGACTGGGTGGCCAGTTCTGTTGATTTCTTTATCTTTACAAGTTGTTGATACCTAATGGCCCACATTTGATCTGTTACGCTCTGTTGATGCAGTAGTGCAATTTTCTCATCACTGGCTGCTCTTAATTGTGTCTGTTCCTCTCTCTGTTAAGGAGTTTGGCCTGGAGAAAAAGGATGGCTGGACAAATTGTTGGACTTACCAAAAATATAAGCTGCTTTTCCTAGCCCATAGCTAATACTGCCCATATCTTTTTGCATGAAATATTCCTTCTTTTGTGTTTATTGTCCGCATATATTTTTGTCATAAGTGCCTTGTATGCCTTTATATAACTTCATTTTTTCATGAAACAGTTGAGTTTATTCTCCGAATTATAATAAGCTCCGGGCACGCTATTTACCATTGATGCCTTGCATCAATATGTGTACTTGTTATTTCAGTTAATTGGCACAGAGATTATCAAATAAAATTAAAACAGAATCTTAAAATTGACAAATCTTACTAATATTTTGTATATTTTGACAAAAACTATCCGCATGGCCGCGTTCATAGTAATAAAAACGTGATCGCAATCCAATACAACATAGGAACAGACGTAATATGTTTGAAATTATCATTAATACGTACAAGGGTATTACATACAAGATGTATTTATCATTTTTCGCATAATTTATAGAAACATGCCTTTTTTAAATGCTCAAGGATGAGACGATCTCATCCGTCAGCTTTCATATTAACCGGTATTTATGGTTTTAAGAAAAACTGCCAAAATGTCGTGTCGACGCTAGTACAGGTAATACTATGATAATTACTCGGTAATATTTGGACAACGCAATACTATACTCTGTTGTTGCGGAATGGACCTTTTCAGTGTATCCATCAATCATATGACGTCATAAACAAATGCGTGACGTGTAGGATGACATCATTAACATGGCAGTAACAGTACCCAGTCAGGGCCGGATTACCCATTAGGTTACCTAGGCTAAAGCCTAGGGCCTCGTGCTTAAAGGGGCCTCGCGCTTTAAACAAAAAACAAAGATTTAAGGGTTTTTTCACAGGCTCCATAAAGCAACGAAGAGCCAAACTCGGTACCATCTACGCGACAGTAATACAGTCGTCTTGGTCAATGTTCATTTGTAGTCCAAAAGAACATTATTTTTGAAAATTTACCACTGGAATGACTGGCTCGCTAACCGAGCCAGTCATTCCAGTCGTAAATCTTCAAAAAATATTCTTCTCTTGGACTCACATGTTGGGCATTGGCTATGCAAAGACGGGAATCTTATTGTCCATTTAATACCACTTTGATGGTCAAAAGAATTCTGCATTGGTGCTGAGGAATGTCCATTTGCAGGACGAGAGAATGATAATTTCGTAAATTTCATTGGTAAATTTACAAAAATTGTCTTCTCTTTGCCTTTAAAACTTATAATTCTCTTGAAAAACCTTGACCAATTAATAATTAACAAAATTATGCCAAATATACCTCAGATTGCATCTTAGCGCGTCTCCAGCCTAGGGCCTCGCACCAGCTTAAGCCGGCACTCTACCCAGTGAACTTAGTCAGAAAATTCAACAGCTTACCTGTATAGTTTTCTGGAAATTAATAGTCAGAAAGTTCAGGGATTGATCGATCCCAACACGGCGATGTGTTGGTGGAGCTTAGCTTGAGATGTGCGGGTTATAGCTAAAACTGGAATAAGTGTGTATTAATATTTCTGACCATCAGCGTCTCAGAGTGCTCAAAATGTTACTCAAATCAATTAACCTTTTAACCATTTAAATGTCTAAACTTGTTGAACTTAAAAAAAAAAATATTTACTGATTGAATGTCCATTTGCAGGCCAAGAGAAAACTTTTTTGAAAATTTACCGTTGGAATGATTGACTCGATCATCCCCCAAGACCACTACAGAGACCGGTTTGGGCCGGCTACGTCCTTATAGGGTTCATGGTCATACTTTCTCAAGAAAATTATAATTGCTCCAGGACAGAAGAGTATTTTTTTGTATATTTAACATTAAAATTTACAAAAATACCTTTATGTGTATCTGCAAATGGTTATTCCGCAAGGCCAGTGCAGACGCTATTTGTTGGCTGGCTTGAGAAACAAAGGGGATGCGCGTGGGTGGGGTGATGGCCAAGCTTTTATTTAGCAAATATCCATTTGCTGGCCAGGGGAAGGCTATTTTTGAAAACTTACCACTTGAATGACTGGCTCTGTTTCCGAGCCAGTCATTGCAGTGGCGTATTAAAAGAAACTTGTCTTTCCTTGGCCTGCCACCTCACCTGCTACCTTGAACAATAAAAGGTTAAAGTGGCACACAAGGTGTTACCTCTTGAACCAAACGGGAACGGTAAATTCTTTATGATTCTTTGATATTTCATAGCCAACAGTACGGAGTACATGATTTACAGCATCACAGGAAAGTAAATTTGATAGGCAGTTACATTACCTGTGCTGGCTTACAGAGTAATGGACCTTCCCATTTTTATCTATGCATTCGCCCATTTCTAGATAAGCTCCACCCACACCTCGCTCGTGTTGGGATCGATCGATCTCTGAGCTCTCTGACAGAATTTCTAGAACCCTATAACAGGTACTTGATTCACAAATGGTGAACGCATAGGGAGATCAAATGATAGGTAACGGACTACTAGAAATAGAATAGATACTTACAGATATAAATGTGATAAAAAGTTGTATACCATATATTGGATTGGAAACATGCAGTGATATTAGCTTTAAGAGCTACCACTCTTCCAGGGCATGGCATTGGGATGTTGCTAAAGTTTCATTTGAAACCAATCCAATACCCTCTAGCTGGGTGGTTTTGGAGAGTTAAAGTCAGATCTGTCAATCCCCGGCTACAAGTGCTAGGCCTAAAATTAGATCTAAGATCTATGCTCTTAGGTAGGGTGCAGGGGTGTAACACTTTACCTGCGTACGAACCCGGTTATTTCGACCGAGTGACCAACCATAGCACTAAGCAACTCATCTTTCATGACAGTTAAACTTAATGAATATCTACCATGGCGCTCGCTGTGTAAATTCCAGCCACCGTGGGCCGAACCCCCGGACCCAGACTAAAATGGGTCTGCGCAAGCTACTGGTGGTAAAGCTCATGAACCTTGTAAATCAAGGAGGAAGGTCGTCCAACCAAAACAAAACAAGAAAGCAAACAGCTGACTGTGAACAGGCTAGGAGACGCTGCTGGCTTATTGAAGTATCCTTTGAAGAGAAGATCAGTGGAGACCGAGATCATTTGATGACCACTGGAGCTTTCATGCACAAAATAAGGAAACCGTTTAAGATTACAGTCATGAGAATGATGAACGCACGAAGAGGAAGATCCTTGAATCATAGCTAATAATAGAACACTGTGAGATCGATGATTTGAAGAGGAAATGATTTATTAATCCCTCTTGTGTCAAGAGCACGTCAAGGTGCCCGACATGTTATTTATATCAATGGACTGTTCCAGTTTATCCATCCATTATATTACGTAATAATCAACTACGTGACATGCAGGATGACGTCATAATCAATGACGTCGTGATTGACGTAGATAAGTTCGTCACGAACGCTTACTTCATAACAAACTGAGCGTCGTTCTACGAATTGTATGTCTTTACATTTTAATGGGGTTAAATATTTTGAGACTAATTTGACAGGGCACTGTTGCTGCTGTAGGAAGCAACAGCAGCCAGTCAAATCGGTTTCAAAATATTCAACAGCTTTCCTGCATAGTTTTCTGGAAATTGATAGTCAGGTCTGATCAGATAGAACATTGTGAGATTGATGGTTTGGAAGTAAATTATATTTTAAACTATCTGCTGTCAACAACGTGTTAAGGTACTCAAAATGGGAAGTTGTTGCTACCACAGACAGTCACAGCTCCGAGACACAGTTGCCTCCAAATATTCAAAATATTCAGCAGAATTAATCTTGCGTTGTAGAAAATTTTCTGTATCTGTTTCTTCGAGATCTAATGGTTAAAACCAACATGAAAGTTCACACATATAGTACACATTGCCTCCCGAGACATATCTGCACATTCATGCTGAAAAGTCATTTCTTGTAATATTAGTACCACTCTTAAAACATTACATGAGCTTTTCTGTATCTTTGTTGAAATTATGAAAAAATTTATAAATTTTATAATATAAACAGTCCTCGCCAGACCTGAACATGGGGTGGCGTGGTGGGGGTGGGTTGGTGGGTGAAACCGGTTTAACAATCCAGGCTCAAAACAAAGGATATTGGTCAGCAGGTACATCGGGATCTGTCATATACTTCAGAAATGCATCGACAAACTGCACCTTAGACAGTTTCCCCGTTTTGGACTTGTCGATGGAATAGAATGCGCTGTCCAAGAATTTCTTATCGTTCTTTAATCTCGTTGCGTCATAAACCATATTGAATTGATCTTTGCTGATAGTCCCATCATGATCTTCATCGAGTATATCAAATAAATTAGTGTACCAGTAATTCCACTTAGCAATATTGCTTCGGTGGTGTTTGACCCGATGCCAGCACAGTGCCTCTGTCCATTCATCTGGCGTACACCATTCTAGAATACAAGTAAATATTAATCAGATATCAAGCGAGTTCGTCTTTGATACGATAACCGTTAGCTGAGTTTAGTTAGGTCTACTTTTACTAAGCTTTATCAAGTTCGGAATGACATTTACTACAAGAGGTGGCTGGCCAGATGACGAAGGAATGCTACAATTTTCCTTAAGCCATAAACATTGATTTAATCGATAGAAGATATTATATTTATTGCCATTTCATATGAAATATAGCACATAGATTCGTTGCCATCGTCTGCTTTTGGACCAAACGTTTAAGGGTTCTACATGAGAAAAGGAAAAGAATTGATGTAAAAATGGCAATGTATTTGAGATTCTAATCGAGAGATAAATTTGTAGCTATGTCCGACCGTGCGTAGCTAATATCTGCCCAATTAGTATGCTTGTTTGACTAGATCTTAGCACTCTAAAACTGAATTAGGAAACTATGTATATATATATATATATATATATATATATATATATATATATATATATATATATATATATATATATATATATATATATATATATATATATATATATATATATATATATATATATAGAGAGAGAGAGAGAGAGAGAGAGAGAGAGAGAGAGAGAGAGAGAGAGAGAGGGAGAGAGAGAGAGAGTGAGTGAGTGAGTGAGAGAGAGAGGGAGGGAGAGAGAGAAAGGGCGAGAGAGAGAGAGGGAGAGAGAGCGAGAGAGAGAGAGAGAGCGAGAGAGAGAGAGAGAGAGAAAGAGAGAGAGAGAGAGAGAGAGAGAAAGAGAAAGAGAGAGAGAGGGAGGGAGGGGGGGGGAGGGGAGGGAGGGAGGGAGGGAGAGAGAGAGAGAGAGAGAGAGAGAGAGAGAGAGAGAGAGAGAGAGAGAGAGAGAGAGGGAGATTGATATTTAACCTTCTTGCAGCACAACGGGTGAATGAAGGGATCCGAAATGTCACACAAGTGACGTCATAATGAATTATATCAGTAATTAGTGAATGTCACAATTAAAATGTTGTACCCCCATCAAGAAAGTCGAAAGGTCCCTCAAGAAAGTGCAATAATTGTGTGTTCTTGGTGAATTTACGACTTAGTCACATTCTTTTGAATATTTCGAAACTAGTTTGACTGCGATCTGTTGCTGTCAAAACCAGCAATAGTTTCCAATAAAAGTCTTTAATATAACAGATACATTGCTAATGATAAATTTGGGTGCTGGGAATTGAGTGTCACAAGGTATATGGATCAACTGCAGCACACCTTGTCGCAAAATAACTGGAAATGGGCGTGTCATAGATTTAAAATGAATTCTCTAGTATTACAAAGAAGAGAGGAAATATGACCTAATACATCTTAACTCCAAATACAAACCACTGTCTTTATCAGGAAAGACGGGTTTAATGCTGATTATACGCTCCACAATCTGAGCCATCCTAGACATTGTTTCATTTTCAGCGATGGCCATAGACGTGTCCAATCCATCTGTATACATTTGTGCAACCATATTCAGAGGTAGGATCCCATTAGCAGACGTATATGCTAAGGCATTGGACCTTAACTTCTGTTTCATTTTCGCAAGAGAATCAGCCATTTTTCGTAAAAACTGTAAATATGATACAAACATGGTAGGAATTGCAGATACTATCAATGATACAGCAAGCCAACGTTGGTATTGGTAACATCATTGCATTTCCAGTGATTGCTTGAAATGATATATTTATGGTATTTGGCTAAAGTATTTAGTTTCGATGAAAGCGTTGCATGACATACTGTTTATAGTGCATACATGCTAAGGATTTTATGTTTATCACACAACTACCATGATAGCACAAGTTACTGGCCAAGTACTGGTTGAATAACCTGTCAATACGACCCGATATTGGCCATGCACCGAGTAACCTTATCTCAGTTGAATTCTAAAGTACCATGCCACAATGCCTTGTGACGAACCATCTCTATCTAGTGTGCATGCGCTATATCAGGCAAGAAGATAGCGTCACATACGGTCTACCCAAGTTCATCAGAGACTGCCACTCAAATGTTTTACAAAAAGCCCCACTCGGAGCAGATAGCTAATATTGCCGTCCGCTCGATTCCAAACCCTGTCCAGCGCTAACTAAAATACTAACATCCTCAGCTACCAGAATGATATGAGTTGTTAAACCCAACAACTGAACACAACCGAACTCGGTATAATAATGCTCATGTAGTAGTAAAACTAACAGCAGAGCAGAAAGTACTATTGCTCCGCATCAATTAAAGTAGCCAAAGCGAAGACTGCACCAAACTATAAAGGGAAGACAATTACACACATTAGTGAACGGTTAAAAATCTTTGGCGTCCTCAGGTCCATTCTTGCTGCGAGTGTACCAAGTCCAGCTTTCTTGAAGTCACCTCAGAGCTGCTTAGCATATATATGCAATGATGTTATCTCATGGGTTTGAATTTGTTGGCTCCCAGTAGGGCGGATTCCAAAGCGCTCTGTGATGGTATGTCTTATGGTATCCTTAGCACAAGGGCGAACATGGACAATATTTTCTGGGTGACCTTTATAGACAGCGGTGATGTATTACACCTCTTGTATAGTGTATCATTGAAAATTATGATGTCTACTCATCGGTGTGTAGGGATGGTGCGTATGTGTTAGCGGTGGCAGACATCAAGCTTAGATAGAGCTGCCATTGGAGCTGGCCAGCTGTTACAGCTATACAGCATCAAGCATACTCAGATTGCGTTGGATAAGCATAGTCTTTTTGCCAAAGGCATATTTGATCTAATGAAGCCATAGGTGCCAGAAAGACAGGACACCCATGCTCTGCAGCATGCACCAATGTCAGCAGTACTGGAAAGCAGTGAGCCCAGGATTTTATTTTTACTCCATGGCCCAATGCCACGAAATGGATGGTCATTTTCTTTAGTTTCGTGCTTTGTCAATAACTATATGTGGGTGAACCCTGTTTTGGATTCATTCATAAAGGGGTTCTTAATTATTAGTCTGCTTGCAGCTATACGATATAGTTCGCCGAGGCGTTCTTTCTTCATCTAGTCCACATCATCGCCATATTCCATCTATGGTGGCATTCCCAGCATGGACACTTGGTTGGGGTTGGAGTGGTGGCGTTTCAGCTTGTGAAATTTACCTGTAAGGAATTCACTGCAGCAGCACGGTAACAGGTGAAAAGCACAGAGATAGACCATCTCCCTGTGGGGAGCCAGCTGATGTCTCAAACTCTGCAAACCTCACTGGCTTGACTCGTACCCACTTGGTATCTGCAAGTAGGAGTTTGACTAGGTATAGCTCATTGCCACTGGCATGGTGTATAACGTCTTGGGTTTTGAGTACTTAATGAAGTCGAAGCATTCTGCCATTTCAATGCCAATTTTGAGGAAATCCCAGTCTTTGGACATGGCTACTGAGCCAAGCATGCGCTGTGCCCATGGAATTTTTAAAGCAACGTAAATATGATCATTGAAGCCATTTGTCTTGTCTCGGATGTGGCAGAGAACAACTTAGATAGGATGTTCTCTATGCCATTGAGGAGTACAATGGGCCACAGATTGGTTGGGGCCAGATGGTCTTTTGGGCTTGTGTTGCGTGATAAGGCTACCTTGACCTATAGCATCGATGGGAAGGTGGTGCATAGAAACTGAATTGATTAGGTGCGTGGTCGGTTCTGAGATAATATTATTCGTGTATTTGAATAGTTCATTGCTCATGCCATCAGGTATGCACGCACGTCCATTATTCAGGGCTTTTGGGTACCTGCTCAACTTCTACTGATATAATGTGTGTTAGTAATGGCCTATGGTCATCTGAGAATGGGTTCAAGGACTCGCCATCGTAGTCAGAGAATTGTTCCCTGAACCATTCTCGAATCTTCTAATAGCAAGATCTTTAAGCGTTCGCTGATGTTGCACAGACTGTTATTTACTCATTTTGGTCCTACTTATTATGTAAAGCTTTAAACAGAACAACAATCAATGCACAGAGAGCAAAACTTCAGGACTTGGCTTATGCATGGGATCATATGGAGAGGGCACACGCAACAGCAATGGAGATGCACTGATTGCATTCATTAGTGCCAATGACATATTTGTTACAAATATGACTTTCAAACACGCATGCCGTCACCGGACAACATGGACAGGACACACTGCTGATCGCAACGCCCCAAAAGTCTCTACGGCTACACCAGCAGTCTTCACCCAAATAGATTTCGTACTACTACTACTACTACTACTACTACTACTACTACTACTACTACTACTACTACTACTACTACTACTACTACTACTACTACTACCACCAGCATATTATCCTAACATATTGATCTTATAGCCGACCATCCAGTCGTAAGCACCTATTGAGGAGACAATGCTGAAATACATAGCTAGTATTAACACACATAAAATGCATTTTGTGATTATCATATATTAAAATCATATTTAGAATCTTTAGATAGAATATGTACTTACTAATTCTGTGAATGCTTGTTGCGTTTCGCGTCACTTCCTGTGCGATGAAGCGAATGTGAGCTGATGAAAAGAGTACCACAATATGAAATCTTATATTCAAATAAAACATTTTATCTGTTACCCGCTAGAGGCAGGTTTCTTAACCCTTCTGAGCCCAGAAGGCCAAAACACTAAACTCATTTTAAGATTTAATAATTATTCTGTTGAATATTTCGAAACTAATTTAACTGGGAGCTGTTGCTGCCTATGGTAGCAACAGGTTCATGTTACACTAGGTACGAAAATTTCAATAGCTTGCCTGTTGGATTGTTTTGAAATTAGAATTTTGGGAATGCATGGTCTAAATGACTGAAAATAAAATTGTTTAAATTGTATACTTTTAAAGGCTTAAAATTGTGTGTCTAGATGGAATGAAACGAAATAAATATTAACAAATGGTGATTTCATTCCGTATAAATTAATATAATTTTCTTAAGTTGTGGATTTGAATTAGGGACTCGTGCCTCTATTCCAAATTCACAACTAAAATACCAAATTTATTTACGCGGAATGAAAGCATCATATGTTAAGATTTATTTCGTTTCAGTCAATCGAGGCACACGATTTAATGCAAAAAAGTATAGAATTTTAACAATTTTATTTTCAAGCATTTTGCTGTGAATATGCACCTTTAATATAGTACATAAGTTGTTCTTAGAAAGACACATTGGCGCTGAACATATCATTAACACTTAATATGCCTGGGGTAATCGAAATCGATAGATTAGACAGATGTGTAATGAGGCCGGACAACGGACCTTTCCCATTTTAGTTATGCCCCGCCCAGCTCTAGCTAGGCTCAACCCACACTTCGCCGTGTTGGGATCGATCGGAACGCCCGGACTAGCAATTTCTTGAAAACTATACAGGTAAGCTGTTAAATATTTTGTAACTAATTTAACCGGGTGATTCTGCTGGCTATGGCACCAACAGCGCCCAGTGAAATTAGATTCAAATTAGTCAACAGAATGTTCATTAAATAGTAAAGACATACAATTCGTACAACAATGTCCGTCTTCAATTACGCGTTCGTGACGTACCTATTTACGTCATTGATGACGTCATAATGATGTCATTGATTACGATCTCATTCTACACGTGGCGTAGTTGATTATGACGTCATATGATGGATAGATGTCGTGGAAAGGTTCATTAGTTATCGTTTTGAAAACCATACTTAGAAAAGCTGATGTTATCTCAATAACCACTCACGATAACGGAAAAATGAACTGCACAATAGGAGGGAATAATTTATGATTTAGTAGTGAAGATGGGCATTATTTCCTAGACCGTGACTCTGATCGAGCGATACATCCATCACCGTTAAAAAAATTGATCATTAACATGACAACGCGTGATTGGTCACGCATTTTCAATACTGTCTTTCCGACTTAACCCTTTAAGCCTTGAATTTCCTCAAGAAAATTTCAATTTTTTCAAAGAAAGTGTCAATTTGCAGACCAAGAGAAGACTATTTTTTTTAAATTTCAAAAATATTTTCTCTTGGTCTGCAAATTGACATTTCTCAAACCCACTGTTGAAGCCGTTTTTTGGCTGGTATAAGTGTTAAAGGGTTAATCTACCCGAATCACCAGTGACGTAGCAAGGTGGTTGGGGTGGTGTTTGCCGGTTCAGACCGAATGTGGATCCGGAAGCGTGTGTCACCCTGTCGCAACGTCGGTAGGGGGTCCCCTGAAGGTATCTGTGCAACGTGCATTTATGACCATCGTCTTCTTAGCAATGCGATAAAATAACAGTACACTATCACACAATGCCAGGGCTTGGACTGCTGGAAGAATCTGATAGGAATACAGGACTCATAGATGGGAATGAACATGCGCTTGCTTGTCACGGACACCCAGTCTTAATCCAGAAGTTATTTATGTTACTTATCTGTTGAAAATAGGGAATAGCGAGGCCAGCCACATATACATATACATTATGCGTGGAGACTTACTATTCCCTGTGTGTGGATGTGTGTGTGTGTGTGGTGGTGGTGGTGGTGGCGGTGGCGGTGTGCGTGCGTGCGTGCGTGCGTGCGTGCGTGCGTGCGTGCGTGCGTGCGTGCGTGCGTGCGTGCGTGCGTGCGTGCGTGCGTGCGTGCGTGCGTGTTGTTCAGCGACACATGAAATCTTCATTAGTCTCTGTTCTACCTGATGTGGTTGACAATGTCACTAGCCCTCGAAATGCTTCAGCAGCAAACACAATGGAAGAATCCAGTTTTAACTATTAGCAGACTATCTCTAGCTAAGTTCCACCTATGCTTTGCCCCGTAGGTAAGCTGTTGAACATTTTCAAGCTAATTTGCCTGGGTGTTGTTGCTGCGTACGCTACGGCAGCAACATGGCAGATTCAATTTAGGTTCGAAATATTCAACAGAATGTTTATTAAATAGTAAAACATACAATTGGTACAATTTGACGGACTATTAAGCGTTTTATGAAGGATTAAATAGCGCCATTCCCGAAGTAATTGATTATAACGTCAGTCTACACGTGACGTAGTTGGTTAGGATGTCGTTTCATTGACTGAGAACCTGGATTCCTCCATTCTGCCATCTTTTGCAACCATGTCATGTCTCGGTCAATGTTCAGCAATGAACACATCATGAAAGCTGGCTAGAGACGGTTTCCTGGACGACATTGAGAGAGATCTCTGTCATGAGTGCACGATTCGTCACACACCCCATATCCCTCCCCATGCCACCCAAATCGCCCGATACCCTTTTCTAGCAATATAACCATCATCTCTCAATTATCTCTCAATCAGCATACTTGAGAAGGTTGGTATGACTATCTTGGTCCTAGACATCAACAACCACATCTGCTGTTTTAGTAGTTTGTGTAGATTATTGCAGAAACATAGATTCCAGTATGTTACATAATTTATTAACCGAGTCGACCGTTATGGCAGTGCTTGTCCACGCGCAAATACCTGTATACTCACTTTCAATTGTATCATCAGCTCAATTTGTTTTGCTACACCGGTCAAAGAACTGATTGAACCACATATTTCTGAACCCTGTATAAACTATTGTTAACACTCTGACTGCTCGGTTAACTCCCTTTCCACCCTGCGGACGATCTGCTATCGCACGGGCTTAGACATCAGAGTCAACCAGCAAATATCTCGATGGAGTAATCCAGTTTTAGTTATGCCCGTGCATCTTTATCTAATGTCCACTCATACTTCGGTCGTGCTGGGATCGAGCGATCCCTGAACTTCCTGACGATCAATTTCCAGAAAAATATACCGGTAAGCCGTTGGCAGCAACAACGTCCAGCCAAATTCGTTTCAAAACATGCAACAGCAAGTTTATCAAGTAGTAAAGACATACAATCCCTGCAACAACGCTTAGTCTGCCATCCATTTAAGCGTTCTTGACGAACCTAGTTACGCCATTCATAACATATTTGAGTGTGACGTTCTCGTAGACGTCATGTAGTTGATTATGCCTTCATGTGATTGATGGACAAACTGGAATCCTCAATTCAGTTAAACTCCATATCTTCCATATAGCCACAATGAAACAGCTTGTGAGTAGCTTATAAAATTCACACATCCACAAGACACAGTCATCTAACTTTTTTTTCTCAACAACCTTATCATATTTTGCGGAATTGTGTGAAGTTTTTGATCAAACTGTCTGCACGGGTTTCACGGCTTACGTGCATGGCTGATGTCATGCACATGTCCGTAGTTGTGCACATGGTGGCACTGTTTGAGGACGCCTGTTGGCTGGGGCGGCGGCTGGGGTGGGGGTAACGTAGGGGTGGGGTTGGGGGGGGGGCGGGGTTGGGTTGAGCGGCACTCCATGGAGGCTAATATCCAATAGAGGTTTTGCCTTTGCTTTCACTTACAGCAACCCGTGATAGTCAGTTCAGAAAGCTATGCTTTGCCTAGCAATGTCAGTCCCAACTCGTAGCATAGTTCGACATGACAATGGCAACAAGACACGTTGTAAATATGGGATTGTCTTGTGGGAAGTAATGACCCCGCAGGATGTCTTATATTTCAAGTAAGTCCAAAAGAGAAATTATGCTTTGAAATTACCAGGTGAGCTAAGGTCCAGATGACATCGTTATTTAATGATATAATTATAAATCTGATAAATTGAGATCAGCACAGTAGCTGATGATATTGTTTAGTAAACATCGGCCAGGCATGTTTCTGGTAAATGGCTAGAGTGCTGGATATAGCACGGTGATGCTAATAGATGAAATTAATAATGTAATATTTGAAATGGATGAATTAATTGGAAAAGATTATAGATTTCTGAGTTGATGGGTATTTGAAAGTAGTTTGGATAAAAGTTGTTGCTGCTCAGTCGGCACACACTTTTATGATATTCAGCAGTTGTTAGGAATGGTAGTTTAGAAAATAATCAATGTATAATAATCAGTGTTGGGGATGAGTGAAACTGAACGTGACAAACGGACCTACTTGATGACGTAGGTGATCTAGTCTCTCACACGAGATTGAAACAACACCATCTGGCAATGAGATCATACAGCTCATGTGCCTATTCACCCTAGTATTCTCGAGGATTCTCCATCGTTAAGCAATGGACAGGACATGGACATTGTAGCGTCCTTCAAGAATTAATAACATAATCGAAATTTGTATATCAACTATATGTCACTCATACAATGGCATGCAACAACAACACATTCCGTAATGTTGTTAGTTAGATGACAGGTCGCATCAAATCAGAACCAGTCTCCACCGCTTTGTCTATGTGAGGCGCAATCTCCATGGAAGAATTGGGCAGAGTATGATTGGTTAGAATGATGTCATAACCAATCAGGATCGATCAGACTCTGCAGTAAAGAATAATGAAGAATAGATTTGTGCGCCGGGCAAAGGATGGAGGAATCACTGATTGGCTGAGAGGACCAATCAGTTATCAGGTCATAGCTTCTAGGAAGAAGTAAGCAGAGGTTGATTGGTGGACTGATTGTTCATCCAGTCAAAGTGTGCTTATGGCATACCTAGAAGAGTTATAAGAATAGGTATGAGAGAAGTCTAATTATTATCATCATTATAGAACTTGGCCAGGAAGCCAAATTTGAGTGTATATAAGGCGAGATTTCGATCTTATAATTTAATCAATCCACCATCGTGATTCACTGAGCGTCTCGCTGACGTTCAGTTCGTGAGCTATTGCTAGGCATAACGGAGCTCTATTAGGTTTGCAGATATTTTAAGTTCGTATTAGATTGTACGAACGATTTTGTACTCGTTTTGTACTTGTATTAAAACCTTGTATTATATGTTAATAAAAACTTAACTCTTACGTGTATGTAAGACAGCCGTTTATTAAGTCAATTTAGCAGTAGGAATCTAGTCGTGAGCTGGAGGAAACCTCCAGTCCTTACCTGAAGATCAGTAAGTCAGATAGGCCCAGCCGTCAATAATATAATATCGTCATTTCACCATCTGTCAGACGAGGCGAGCCCGACTGCTGTTCTCCTTCGCAGCAACCCTATCCAGCTACCGGTAGCGAAGCGGGACCAGTTACTGAGTAAGAAGAAGTTTCCAGACATCGTCGTTGACCCCTGAAGACCCCAAAATCTTCAACGCGTGTGGTTCTTAGTATACTTTCCCAGCCAGTCGTGCAAGTACCTCTAGTATTTTTACTCTACCGCCAGTCTGATGGATTGATTCCTATGTATCAAGCACACAACCGCAGCCTTAGAGAGATCAGGAGATTTTTGCTGAAGACCTCTCACAAGTGTAGGTTTCCAATGTTTTATAGAGAAACCAAATTGGTCAGTTGCATCTTTGCTATATTTTATTTCCATTAATTTCACGTAAGTGGTTTCATATGCGTCGCTCATGTGGAATATCAGGTATCCGTGAACAGATATGGAGTTGTTAAAATTTTTCCATTGCATATCGGGAATTTGTACATTTACGAATTTCGGTTCAAATTATGCTAGGAGAAGTATCTTAAATGATTTACTGGAACTTATTGGAAATGGAAATATGTCAACGATGCAACGGAGCATTCGATACAATCTCTATATATAACATCGGAATCCTGCGCCAGTGATGAGACATCATCAAGCACAATGTGTTGCAGGGGGATGGGCAGTTTTAAAATCGTCAGATGGGAAACGACGGATTAATGGATAGAGGCAGATGGACAGACGGACTAAGGCTGGATGACTTTAAAAGCTCAGATGGTCATTTGGTTCAGACTAATTAATACGGATGTGGTGTTTGGTACACACACAAAAATAAGGAGTACTTAATAACGGGGAAGTCCTGACGTTTGACCGTTAAATACAAGATCATGTCCCATGCACAGATTGGGTCTAGAAATGTTCATTAGGACCTGATAAACAAAATAAAACTTGTTTTTAGTGGTATGTTATTTAAGTACGTTAACGTGTAACATTAGGGTGTGTTTGGAGAAACGGCTGGTAGTCTATATTTCTAAAACAGGCAGTAACAGCTCGGAGGCAAAATTAGTCTCAAATATTAAACTACTTACCTCTGTATGTATGATTACTATATTCTGCGGATGTAGTAATAGAAACATCCTACAGCTGCACTCAGTCATTCATCGCTTTTCCCACTGTGTCTTGTGCGCAGGTCCATTCTTGATTTGAGTGTGCCGAGTCCTGCGTTCTTGAGGTCACCTCGTAGCACGCTTGACATATTTATGCAATGTCGCCCTCTCCTGGCTTTGTATTGGCTGGCTCCGAGTAGGGCGAATTCCAAGGCTCTCTGTGCTGGTGTGTCTTCTGGCATCCTTAGCATATGGCCAAACAGGACCATCTTTTTTTGCCGGGCTAATTTTTCAGACAGTGGCGATGTATTACACATCTTATATAGTGCATCATTAGAAAGTACGCTGTCTGGCCATCGGTGTCCAACGATGGTGCGCATGTGTTTGCGTTGGCAGGCGTCACGTTTGTTGAGAACTGACTTTGGAACTGCCCAGCTGTTACAGTTATACAGCTTCAAGGATACGCAGGTTGCAGTGCATAAGCGTAGTCTTTTTGTCAAGGGCATCCTTGATCAACGAATCCATAGCTTCCAGACAGACTGGAAAGCTATGCTCCGTATGACTCAACGTGCAGCAATATCAACAGTACTGCAAAACAGCAACCCAGGATTTTACTTTTCCTCCATGGTTCGCCGCCACGAAATGTGTCGTCATTTTCATTAGTTTACTGCTTTGTAGATAGGTATATGTGGGTGAACTTGATATTGGATTCATTCATAGAGAGATTTCCAATTCTTAGTTTGCTTGCAGCTATTGTGATAAGTTCGGCAATGGGTCTCCTTTCCTCGTCTATGAAGTCCACATCGTCGGCATACTCCATCTCTAGCGGCATACCCAGTATAGACACAGGGTGGTTTGGTCTTGTGGAATTTTCCCGCACGGATGTCAATGCAGCAGCAAGGTAACAGGTGAAAAGCACAGGCGACAGACGGTCTCCCTGTGGGGAGCTGATTACCTCTGTAGTAACATTGAAATTGACATTCTGATTTTGGTTTCAAGGTGGATGGATATTAGCTGGAAAAGGCCCAAATCGGCGGGGAATAGTTAGAAAATAGATCCCTATATTCCGAAGATTCTGAGCATCCAAATTGGCTCTAGGTGCAAAACATGTTCATACTGTTTGCTGTGAAGGTCCTGCTGGTTTAGGAATGCACATTTTACGTTTAGCTAGTATAACCGCTTATTAGTATTTAGATAATAACAAAATATACCATTTAGTCATTGATTTTTACGATTTCTTTCATTTATTGTTGTCATATAATTGAGAGACTGAGATTTAACCATTTTCCTGATGAAGGCAGCCAAAAACGGTCCCAGCAGAGACTTTGATGAATGCCCATTTGCAGACCAAGAAAATACAATATTAGAAATGTTACAACTGGAATGACTGGCTCGATAACCAGGCCAGTCAGTATTAATTTAAAAAATAGTCTTATCTTGGCCTGCAAATAGACATTCAACACGTGTTTCCATTAAAAGGATAAAGGGCTAAATGCTTATGGAAGACGGCAAGCGATCAACTACTCGAAGCTGTCAATTTACTAGCTATGACCCGCGCATTTCTAACTAAGCTCCACCCACGCTTTGCCCGTTTTGTAATCAATCAAACCCTGAATACCCAAAATCCCACTATCAAGGTAATTGTTCAGGTAAGCTGTTGAATATTTTGGAATTAATTTGACTAGGTGCTGTTGCTGCCTGTGGCAGCAACAGCGCCCAATCAAATTGGTTTCGAAATATTCAACATACTGTTTATTAAATATTCGATTCATCAAACGCATACAATTCGTACACTTGAAAGACTAGTCCAGCTTCATGAAGGAGTTTTGTTTGTCTATTATGATTGCGACGTCAACCTATATGTAATTGATTATCACGTCAATATTTGAGTTACAGACTGGATTCATCAACTGTAGTTGAACATGCCATTTCCATCAGGTAATTTATTTATCATTTATTTTTTTTAAAATCCCCTCTTTAGTGGAGTTGAACAACGGCTACAATGAATGCAATTATAGCATTCTTTGATGCACTGTCAAGTTAGTAAATTAACATCGACCATTACAAATTTTCCAAATAGTCATTTTGTCCACATAGAGTGATTATATGACAGATGTTTCTGAATGCCGTCTAAATACGTTTATCACAATTACCTTCACGACTTTCAGGGCTATGATGACCTCGACATTCATCACAAATAACTGTACAATACATTTCCTACTGATAAACGGTGCTTAGGTTCGATTATAAAACATCCACCTACACAGATAAAATTCTGTACATGCACAATATTAGAAAGAGCGTCTTAAATATGCTGTAACTAATTTGACTGGAATATGGCCATCACTACGACAACAGCAACTCTCTTTCAAAATAATCTATATGTCTAAGGATGATATCAATTTAGAATCATTGTTAAATAAGGCATATCAGTAAACTGATGTATACTCCTCAAAGACATGCACCGCATGGACAGTCTTTAATCTATGACCCGGGAAACAAAGTATCTGTAATGTTCAGTGAGCCATGAAAGGTAGGTCAAGGTAGGTTACGGTGACCTACATGTCATACACTGCACACATTCTCCCTAATACGCATCGAGATACCAAGCTTAGGTACCGTTGAACAAACCTTGTGAAACAAAAGGCTGGACACACATTTTCTGTAATGTTCAAGGTGCCATGAAAGGTAAGTCAAAAATAGGTCCCGCTGACCTACTTTTCGTACACTGTACACCATATGCCTACGCCGCATCCGCATCCACATATCATCAAGTTTAGTTCCGGTATGCCAAACACCCTTGAAACCACAGGTCGGACAAAGGTTTTATGGAATGTTCAATGAACCGTGAAAAGTAGGTCAACAAGCTGACCTACTTTTCATCCACTGCACACATTCTTCCTAAGATGCATCCACATATGTTTAGTTCCCGTATACCAACAATTCTTGAAACTACAGCCCGTAAAAAAAATGTTCGGTAATGTTCAATTAACTGTGGAAAGTAGGTCAAGGTAGGTCAGACTAAGATGTAATCACATATCAAGTTTAGTTCCCGGACACCAAAAATCTTTGAAACTACAGCCCGGACAAAAATATCGATAATGTTCAACGAACTGTGAAAAGTAGGTCAAACGTAAGCCAGGCTGACCTACTTTACATACACCTGCACATATTCTCCCTAAGATGCATCCACATACCATGTTTAGTGAATATATGTGAAATAGTCTTGAAAATATGGTCGGGACAATCTTGTAGAGGGCAAACGGGCTAACGGACGGACGAACAGACGGACGAACGGACAGGCGGACAAAGCGGCGACTATATGCTCGCCAGAAATTACTCTGGGAGCATAGAGACTAAAAAACACAATGGGCGATATCTTCATTGGTACGGAGTATGATTGTATTGCAGTCGAATTGAACCTAGAAAACTGGTTTTGAAATTGGTCATACACTCTCGTATTCGATTTAATCGACAGCGATCTACCACGTTTGACTTAAATGTCGCTGAACCATTTGTACTTTGAATTCCAAGAATCTCAATCTCACAGTCGCTATACAGGTAAAGTGTTGAATATTTTGAAAAGATTTTGACAGGGACCTGTTGCTGCCATAGGCAGCAACAGTTTACAGTTAAATTAATTTCAAAAATAAAAATTCAATAAAATAATTATAAAATCGCAAATGATTATCGGATTAAATGGGCTAATACAGGGGCAGCTCTCTGTATGTGATATCCGGGTCTGTCATATATTTCATGTAGGCATCAACATACTGTTCTTTAGACACCCTTCCAGTATTTGATGTGTCGACGGAGGCGAATGCGCGGTGCAAGAACTCTGTATCATCCTTACGCGCGGTTATTAGATAGAACATGTTGAAGTGATCCGCACTGATATATCCATCGTGGTCTCCATCCAGCATATCGAATATGTTAGAGAACCAGTATCTCCACTTGCTATGATTGATACGTGGGTACTTAAACAAATGCCAGCACAGTGCCTCTGTCCATTCACCGTATGTACACCAATCTGCAAAGACATTGGCCAATATTAAATTTAGCGGGGATGGGGGTGGGGTATGCGATCTCAGAATCTATTTCTAAACCATTAACAAAGTTTTATCAAGGAAATTCTGAATGATATGCTTTGGATTCGCCCATTAACTTTTAACTAGTTTGTCATTTTACCATATTATGAAACGGGAATTGATTTAAATCCGGCTCATGGAATTTAGCTAAATCTGTGTATAATAACAACGTTTTCATACAGTCCCATGATTTGCCACGATGCCTTAACGTGAAATCATATATACCGAGCAAGTCACTCAGGCTTGATGATACATTTTCTTGAAGTTGTGTGCTTCTCACTGCACCATACATTATTTGACTGATTGCCACCTCACTTTCGGTAATTACTGCATCTATCTTACAACTTCACTGCATACATTTCGTTCTTCTCTGTACCTCGATCTAGGACTTAGCTAAACTATCAGAACCTGTGTCAGCAAATTTTAAATATGATGAATTTCAGTCATTCTGACAGATATTGTAACCTAGCAACTATATTATTTCGAATTACCTTTAACCTCTATTGCGTCAACAGCGCATTAAAGCGCCCAAAATCCTATTTATTTCAATTAACCATTTAATTGCCAACACATTTCAAGGAAATTTTGATCTTTGCAGCCAAAAAGAGTATTTTTGTAAAATTCAAATGGACATTCATCAAAAGCGTAATGGTCAAGAAAATTCTAATTTCTGCTTAGCTAGTGTCCAATTTCATACTAAGAAGACTACTTTTGTAAATATACCACTGGAATGACTGGCTCGGTTACCGAGCCAGTCATTCCAGTGGTAAAATATTCAAAAATCTTCTTCTCTTAGCCTGCAAATGAACATTTCTCGAGATCACTGTAGATGTCGTTTTTAACCAACTTGACCATTAAAGGGCTAAATTGACACAATAGGGGTTAACGCTTCGCGCGTCTTCGTACGGGATGGCGTGACTTTCATAGCACGTGTGCGTGCGTGCGTGTGCTCATCCGTACTCGCGTGCGTGTTGGGGGAGGGTGGATGGGAGCTGGGTGTGCGTGCGTGCGTGCGTACGTACGTGCGTGCGTGCGTGCGTGCGTGTGTTTGTGTGTGTGAGTGTGTGCGTGCGTGTGTGCGTCTGTGTGTAGGTGCGTAGGTGGGTTGTTGGAGGGTAGGGAGGGGGTTGTTGTCGTAAACAGTGTATTCCAAACGAAAACAACGGACGCTTGGAAAAGCTGAGGAAATGATCCGAAAATATGTATCATGATATATTTAACCTTTACCACTCTGATGTCAAAATATTAAAATTTTAAATTAAATTAAAATATGATCTGGAGTCCATTTTTCAACAGATTAAAAAAATTTGTCAGAGACAGCAACATCATCCACCAAAATTGTTGAAAAATGTACACCAGTGTCCTTGTTATTGACACCATAAAATACAGAATATTGACATCAGAGTTGTAAGGGCTAAGGCGAAATGTAAGCACAAACCGTTATCTTTATCGATCGTGCTTGGTTTAAGGCTCATGACATTCTCGACCATCTCATAAATCTTGTTTCTAGATTCGCTGTCAGTGAGATTCATCGAGTCCATAATAGCGTCTGAATACATCGGCGCAATTTTATCGGCATGCAGGATCCCAGTTGCAGATGAGTACGCTAATGTGTTGCAATTTAATTTTTCCTTCATATTCGAGAGAGAATCGGCCATTTTATCCAATTACTGGGAATATAAAATATAAATTGAATGCATTCAGGAATTTCTAAAGCACGAGTACACTATATTCAAGGTACACGATACAAGTAGTTTAAGCTATTGATGACGACGTAGTGTGTTCTGCGGCTGCAGGAGTAGAAACATCATATAGCTGTAATCAGGCCTACTTTGCTTTTGACCACTGTGTCTCTTGTCCTCAGCCGAAAATCTTTAGCTTCTTAAGGTTCATTCTTGATTCGAATGTACCGACACCTGAGGTTGCTTCGCAACACGCTTAACAGATTTATTAAATGACGTGCTTTGTATTTGCTGGCTCAAATAGGGCCAATTCAAGGCTCTCTGGGCGGCTGTGTCTTCTGACATCCTTATCACGTGGCCAAACATGGATCATCTTTACTGAGCGACTTTTACGGACAGCGACGATGCATTCCACATCTTATATAATGCATTGTTATAAGTGGACCGGTTCAGTTTATCCATCCATTATATGATGTCATAATCAACTACGCGACGTGTAGAATGACGTCATAATCTATTACAGCCTGAATGACTCGAATTAGTCCGTCTTAACAGCTTAATAGTCCGACACGTTGTACAAATCGCATGTCTTTATTATTTACTAAACATTCTGCCGAATATTTTGAAACTAATTTGAATGGACGCTGTTGCTGTCATAGGTAGCAACATCATCCAGTCAAATTAGTTTCAAAATATTCAACAACTTAACTGTATAGTTTTCTGGAAAATGATAGTCAATGAGTTCAGGGATCGATCGATAAAAACACGAGCGGGATGTTGGTGGAGCTTAGCTTGAGATGGGCAGAACATAGCTAAAACTGGAATGGTCCATTATGCTGTGTGACCATCGGTGGCTATTGATGATGCGGTGGTGTTTGCGGTGGAACGCTTCAAATTTCTTTAGACCTGCCTTTGGAGCTGCCCAGGTCGTATGGTTGTACAGCATCACGGGTACGCAGGATGCGTTGTACAACCGAAGTCATTTCGACAAGGGAATCATTGATCTACGCACCCGCAGCTTTCAGAATGAGTGAAAAGCCATACTTACTATGACGCAACGTGAAGCGCGCTGTCAGAAGTACTGAAGAGCAGCAAGCCACATATTTTGTCTCTCGTCCGTGGTTCGTCTCCACGAAGTTGATCGTGATTTTCTTTAGCCGCACACATTGTCGATGGGTATATGTGGATTTATTCATAAAGAGATTTTCATTTTCTTGGTTTGCTTAGAGCTAAGAGGAATAGAACTCCCACGCCAACCACTACGAAAACAACGACAACAACAACAACAACAACAACAACAACAACAACAACAACAACAACAACAACAACAACAACGACAACGACAACGACAACAACGACAACAACGACAACAACAACAACAACAACAACAACAACAACGACAACAACAACAACAACGACAATGATGAGCCGCTGGCAAGAGCAACAATGACGACGACGACTACGACGGCAACGACGACGACGACGACGACAGCAACAACAACAATAACAATTAATCAAACAGCGACAGCAGTAAGAACACAACAGACAACAACAAATAATACAATAATAAAACACCAACAAAACAAAGGCAAAGGGCAACAAAAACAATAACATAAACAACAAGAAATATATAAATAAAAACACAACAAAAACAACGACAAATACAAAAGCAAGCGAAATCAATAAAACAACAACTGCTAAAGATTGATGACTAATTTTGAAATATAAATTTATTGTTAACACATATAACACTTCCCAGGAATTGTTTCCATTGATTCGAATAATATGCGTCCTGTGATTGCCATATATTAAAATAACACCCAGAATGGTGGCATAGCGTACTTACATATGTGTCCTGTGATTATCATCTATTAACTTCTCTTGCATCAACTTGCCGCTATAATGGCAACACTGGCTCTGCATTAGTCTTGAGGTTTGCCTACTTGCAGGTCAAGAGAAGATTATTTTTGAAGATTTACCACTGGAATGACTGGCTCGGTAACCAAGCCAGTAATTCTAGTAGTAAATTTTCAGAATAGCCTTCTCTTGGCCTGCAAATGGACACTGATTAAACAAAAGTTTAGATTTCCTAGACGAATAACCCGATAAAGGACCAACTTTTTAAAAAATATTTTCATAGATTCCAGTGGTAAATTTACAAAAAAACCCAGTTTTCTTGGCCAGCAAATGGTCATTCACTGAGCAAATAATTTTCTTTAAAAATCTCGACAAGTGATAGTGTTAATTGATAAAAGTAGCATTTTGAGCGCTTTTGAGGAGGTATATATATATATATATATATATATATATATATATATATATATATATATATATATATATGCACATTTATTAATATAGTAGGCCTGAGGAGATTAGTTTGAAAAATACACATTAGAGGCGCTTATGTTGTTGGACACATATTCTCGGAATGCGCAATGGTAAAGGGCGATTAATGATCGTTTTGTAAACATCGCGGAGAAAAGCTGATATTCTCGGCGCCCTAAGAAAGTGTCATACATACCATTTTCACGATAAGCACGAACAACAACGCAAATAGGAATTGTATACTAAACGGGAATTAGTTATGATTTAGCATTGCAGATGCGCATTATCTCCTTGGGACGTGGCTCTGGGCGACATATCAATCACTTACCCATTGTTAAGCTAAGAAGATCCCTCAATTTAAATGAAGTTATTAAAATAATGTACTACAGGTGAATGGTCACACGAAATTTCACCCCGAGTTGATCGATCACCCTGACGAGATGTTTTGCTTGCTGGGCGTGAACGGACAGCCGAAACAAGCTCACACCCGCGGCAAAATATATAATGTCTATGAAAAGACAGTAAGATTGACTGAAATAAGTACAACACCATATAGATACAACGTACCCATCATGCTTTTTTGTCAGCAATGCCGCGGGTGGGTGGGCGGGCGGGTGTGGGTGCGGGGGGGGGCAGGCAAGCGGGCAGGCAGGTAGACAGGCGAGCGTGCGGGCATGCAAGCAGGCAGGCATGCGGGTAAGCAAGCGGACAGAGAGGCATGCATGCACACATGCCAGCCAGCCAGCCAGCCAGCCAGCCATTCCCGTTGTAAAATTTAAAAAGTCTTCTATTGTCCTGCAAATTGACATCGGCTAAGCAAAGATGTGCATTGCGCTCCCTCTAAAAATAAATAATGTGTTTAAACCAAAGATGTGCATGTTGTTGGCCATTAACGATGTAATCGTCAATCCAGTCTTGGGCCAGCAGAAGGTTATGTTTTCTGTAGGGACCAGTGGTAAATTTACAAAGATAATCTGTTGGTTTGCAAACGGACATTCACTGAGCAAATATTTCAACTTTCTTGAGAATTGCTGGCCATTAAAAGGTTAATTGATATAAGTAGCATTTTGAGCGCTTTTATGAATTATTGACACACGGGGAGTTAAAGCGCAATCCCGCCTAAACATCTGTCTCACTTAAATATCTATGGACTCGGGAATGAATGAATCGGATCTGTTGATCAAATATATGACGTCGTAATCAATGGACCTTTCCGAGTTTATCCATCGATCATATGCCGTCATAATCAACTACGTGGCGTGTAGGATAACGTCATAATCATGGCATCATGATTGATTCGCTAAAGTCCGTTGTTAACGCTTAATAGTCTGACCCGTTGCATGAATTGTATGTATTTACCTTTTAATAAACATTTTGTTGATTGTTTTGAAACTAATTTGACTTGGCGCCCAGTCAAATTAGTTTCAATATATTTAACAGCTAACGCGTATAATTTTCTGGAAATTAATAGTCAGTGCGTTCGGGGATCGATCGATCCCAACACAATCAAGCTGTGGTGGAGCTTAGAGAGGGAGATGGGCGGGGCATATCTAAAACTGGAAAGGACCATTGCGCCACATGTAGGCTGATGTCACAATAATAATTGACAGATAATATTCCGTCATGTAGCTCGGATAGCTCGTCAATTGTGCGAACTGTATGTCTGTGTGGATTTACTATTTACTGAAGATTATAAAATAATTTTGAAAATAATTTGACTGAGCTCTTTTGCTGCCATAGGTACGAATCGCGGTACGAATCGACCCGACGGATGTGCTGTTTAGAACTCTGAGATTCGCGTTCATCAGAGGTGGGAGTCAGATGCTCCGAAAAATACGAAAGCCGATCTCATGGATCGGCAGAACGATACCATTCCAATGAGGCCCAGAAGGCATTCCTGCATGCATCACGGTCCCACACCGTGGCTTCATCCACACTATTGATTAATCCGGTGTTATGGGTATAGATGCTATCCAGTGATTTATACTTAATTATAGACGTAAGTGGTGCTTGCCCAAAATTGTTTCGGGTCGGGTTAAGCCGACATTTGACTTCCTGGTCTATTCAGAGCTACTGTCTCTAGTCGATTGGTCTCTCGCCAGAGAACGACTCATCATTTTATAAAGCCTATTTGACAGGTATAATAACGGAGGGTCACCGCGGCTTCCTACGGTTTAACATAAATCGTTATACAAGATATAAAAATCACCTATAGAAGCTTTCATTGAAGCGAGAGGAAATGCTTCGCGAGGGCCTCCATCAATATATGCTCATCTAAACGCAGTGTGCGTGCGTGTGTGTGTGTGTGTGTGCGCTGCATCATGAAGAACGGCCGGTCAGTTTCCGCAGATACGCCTCAGGCCGATTCTCTAAACTAATTAAGCTAGCTGGGTGCTACTGTATTTAGCGGCCCTTCAAGAGGAGCCTAATGTTTTGAAACACAGATGTTTAATGCCACAGAGGCCTAGCACACTAACCTACCATTTACAATAGGTTTCATCTGCTTGCCCAAAGTAACCTCTAGGCTCCCGTATGATTCGACCGTGGAACAAAACCAACAAACAGACTGCGGGTTACAGATTCTATGCTAGCGAAAGGGGACTGGGCCGAAGAGCAACTCCCAGCCTGTGTCCACTTGAGCAACCGCAACAAGACAAGACATGGACACGGCAATACTCAAGCGTTTAGAAGCACCGTAAAACTAGTTAAGGCTTGGTCTAAGGAACACTTGGCAGACCGAAGATGACTTTGACGTTCAGAAAGCATGGAGGGCCCACTCGACCCTTCTAAATGGCCAGATAATTAGCCTGTTAAGCATTCTTTGGCCGCGAGCCAGAGTGTCGAAATCAAGCCGTATAGACCCAATTCCTGGGAGTTAACTTTTACTCTGCGTTAGGTTTATTTTGAAGTTTCCAAGATTCACTGATAGGCGATTATAATTAGTTATTTATTATTGTTTCGCGGGGAATTCCTTTATTGGCGTACAGTTTCTATCCTATTAATGTATCACTGAAGATACTGAGGGAAGTGTGATGCGTCCCCGTTAAGGGTGAATCCGCCGAGAAACCTAATTGACTATCACGACGGTGCACCCGTACTAGAGGAGGGACTTAATAGGTATATAAGCATGTATTGGCCGAAGATAGGTCGGAGTTAGTAAAAAAAGGGAGACAGTTGCTGCTGGCAGTTTTGGCTCTTTTGTGGCCCTTTTGTTTGGACTCTTTTGCAGATATATGACTAGACATTTGTGGTACCTCAAGCAAGCTTTACAATAATTAGCAGTTTTTTATTACAGTAACAGCCTCGGCTTGTTAACATTGATCTAACACAAATAACTGAGCTACTATCTAAGTTAGATTATGCCGAAGTTGTGTCGTTTTTAGGCACAAGAAGGGATTCTTAGTGTGTAGTGTTGGCATAACAATTCCAATGTTAATTAACTATTTTTGGGGGTGCTCTATAAACACGGCGAGTGTGAAGTAAAATATATATATATAATACAGTAATTTGAGACAAGGATACCAAACATAGTTATTATTTTTGCGGTACGCACCATCCAGATGGCTCTGGTGTGGTTGTGGCTATCCATTGACTTTGGCTCAGGCCAATTACTTTTCAGTTACGGTTTTAGCCCCAGATTATGTGGCAAAAATGAGCTTTTGGTGTTTTTTTAGCGTTTTCAAATCAGCACTAGGAGTTACAGGAATTGCGCTGGTGTAGATGCGTTTTAGCTGTTCTGCTCAGTGCTTAGAGCTTCACAAGTTTGTCCACTCTGAATGAACCCAGAAGAAGTTATTGGTTTGATTGGCGTCTATCGAGTCCCTGATTTCAGGTCCCAATCACACCATTCTAGGCTTGTTTTATTTCAGCCCATTATTTGTAACGTCCCCAGATTTTACACTCGCACCCATTTAGTAAGCCTTTGATAATACCATCGCCGCCATCTTTTCTCATATAATCCGTAATGTTACCGTGTCATACCTGGTGATGCTACATTTTAAGCAATCCCTCTAATAGCTGGAAATTCAAGTGCGGACAGTCTAAACAGAAGTGTGGAGATAGAAACAGTTCGCTAGAAGAAAATGAAAACTACTTAATAACGTACAACATATACTCAGTAACTGTACAAGTGAAGAATTCTAATTCAATAACCAAATGGATTTCTACATTTGAGCTACTGCTACTGCTGCTGTTGCTGCTGCGGCTGCTGATGATGATGATGATGGTGGTGGTGATGGTGATGATGATAATGATGTTGTTAGTGGCGGTGGTGATGGTTGGGGTGGTGTTGGTGGTGGTAGTAGTGGTGGGATGGCGGCGGCTGTTGGTATGGTGATGTTGGTGGTGGTGGGGGAGGGGGGGGGGGGCGGGGGTGTTCGTAATATTAATAATAATAATAATAATAATAATAATAATAATAATAATAATAATAATAATAATAATAATAAATCCATTGATCTGCCGTCTTTCAATATTAATTCTAAAGGAATTAGGATTGGCCATTTAAATGTACAGCACCTGGTGCCTAAGATTGACCAGTTAAAACTGATTATGGAGAAGTGTGAAAAAGAACTTGAAGTTTTCTGTAACACTGAAACATTTCTCTCATCAACAATCCCAAACAACTCCATTGAAATTGAAGGCTATGTCAATGAAAGAAATGGCAGTAAATAACGGGACGGTGGTAGAATTGTACTATATATAGCTGATAAATATGCATATGTGAGGAAATTAAATTTTGAAACCGATGATCGAGAAACTCTATGGATTGAAATTAGACCCTTTAAGAGCCAGGCTTTCCTGTCAGACCCACTGATTCACCCGCTATCTGGATTGATGAATTTGCAGCTATGTTAGAAAAGTTACATTCCGAAAACTCAGATATTATACTTGTAGAAGATTTTAATTTCGACCTTATTAAAGCAGATTAAATCATAAATGGCAGTCTTTAATTGAACTTTTTCATTTAGAGCAACTTATACGTAATCCAACCAGAGTTACTCAGAAAACATCTAAACTGATTGGCCATTTGTATGCCACAGATAAAGACAAAATTCAATCGTCATATGTCGGCTGTTTAGCACTAAGTGACCATTATCCAATATTCGCTGTAAATGTTAATGTAAATGTAAACTATTCAAGGCTCAAAATTCGCACCAACCTTTTAAATACAGGCGCACCAAAAGCTTTCATGCAGCTAAGTTTCTTAGTGACCTGTCCGTATGCGATTGGCATTCTATAGGTTATTTAGGTAGTCCTGATCAAGCGCTTGATCAATGGTATGCAAAATTCATCAACATTATAAATAAACACGCTCCTGTCATTGAATGCAAAGCTCCTGTCATTGAATGCAGAGTTAAACGTGTATGTCAACCGGGATGGATGAACAGAGAAAATTAAAAAACAATGAAAGAAAGGGATTATCATAAAAATGTAGGAAACATGTTGAATTTTAAAATGTTAAAGCAAAAAGTTGCGTATTTGATTAAAACATCTAAACGAGATTATTTTGCAAATAAATTTGAAGCAGGCAAAAATAATCCGGCTAATATATGGAAAATTCTAAAAGACATAAATCCCAAGGCAAATAAATTACCTTCAATAATCTGTGATGATAATGGAAGTCAAATTGAAAACCCACACATGCAATCTGAACATTTTAATATATATTTCAGTACAATCGCGTCAAAACTCACACACTCCATGATAAAACAAAAGCCAATGGCATTTGATAAGCTATCAGCTCATGTTCTTAATAAAGTTCCAGAAAATATAGAGTTTCGAGTTCCATATATGACTGTTGAATATGTGTCCAGAGAACTTAGCAACTTAAAACAAATAAGTCATCTGGTTACGATGAATTGAACGATGAATTGAACGCGCGTTTCCTCAAAGCAGCAACATCAATAATTGCGCCTTCAATTACACTTATTATAAACAAAAGCATAGCTACGGGAGAATTCCCCAAAATGTGGAAATGTGCAAAAGTAAAGCCTCTACATAAATATGATTAAAAAACCAATATTAGCAATTATAGGCCTATCTCTATATTACCCATTATCTCTAAGGTTATTGAACGACACATACATGATCATATTTATAAATTTATAACCAATTATAATTTATTAGTGGAATCTGAATCAGGCTCCATACCTAACCATTCATGTGCATTTCCATTGTTAAATCTAGTGGAAAGATAGCGTTTTTCGATAGATAACGGCGACCTTATTTGTACTATTATGATTGACTTTGAAAAGGCCTTTGACCTTGTCAATCATAAGATCACAAAAATTAAGTATTTACACATTCAGCTATAATACATTGAAGTGGTTTTCTTCATATTTAAATGGTAGACAACAATACGTTTCAATTTCTGGAAAAAATTCTAAACCACTGCCCATCGATATAGGAGTACCACAAGGTTCAGTTTTAGGGCTACTTCTGTTTATTTTATATGTTAATGATTTACCCATGTGCGTCAACAATCTTATGGATATGTATGCTGATGCAACTATTCAAGAAAATCTAATTAACGGTATGAAGTCTGTAGAAGAATGGTGTTTAAATAATAAACTGTTGTTAAATACGGACACAACAAGGTTTATGATGTTAGGAACTAAGCATAAATTGAAACAAGTAAATAATAATGTTATAATCCCTACACATCGTGGATGCTTAAAGGTTGTGGAATCATATGGGCAACGTGATTTCACCTTTTGACATTTGTTCTAATATTGCATATGTTGTATATTTCTAAATAGCTATATATATGTGTATGTGTGAATGGATGTGTACGACCTTGCGCGTATGTATGTGTGAACGGTGATTTGAACATCGACATTCGACGGGGTAATTATTCTTCAATACTGTTTTAGTAATATCTATCGAAAATGAACAAATATGTTAATTATCTAATTTAACAGTCATTTTACTTGTGTTATAATATTGTATATTTTGTATATTTGCAAATGGTTATATATGTAAATAAAGAGTATTATTATTATTATTATTATTATTATTATTATTTACTATACTCCTGGGTGGAAGTGACGGAGATTGCCTATGTTTCCAGCGATCGTCAGTTGGCCGAACAGAGACAGGATCCCCGGTTCGCCGGTTTCACAACTCTTCTCGTTACCGCCTCAGCTACCGCCTCATCCCGAATGAGTGTTTTATTAGGCCGATAAAATCCTTTTATACCTTAGGGTGTCCAATGAAAATGACCCTCCCCACCCCGACACCAACCCCACCACGCCCCCACCAATCCACAACTAGCTTGTAACAATCAGGCAAAACCATGAAGTCACGTGTTATGATGCCATATGCACTACGGGGTTGGGGTGGGGTGGGGTGGGGGAGGGGAGGTATATTCTTAGTGCAAGTATGCAGGACAAGCGCCTACTTTATAGCGTGCAATATCTCCGCCATCCCTCACCTTATTATAATTTGGACGGCAGATTTCGATTCCTGAGGGTATTTATGTTATGATTCGCCCAAAGATGGAGCGAAAGGGACCCGTATTAACAATTTAGAGAACACAGGGAATATATACACAAAAGATGCCAGCTCCATACTTACAGTACAGCTTGCTTGGCCTATTTGAATTATCGTGCATGCGCGATAGGCGATCTTACAGACTCGTTTTCTAAGCTTGTTGCGACACACGCGCTATGTATATAGAGTGATATGGTCGTATTAGAGAGGTGAAGAGAAAAGTGTCGATACGGGCCACTCTGGCCTGGCCCTACGCGATCCGTGCTACACTTGCATCAGGTTTGTATAGAGCTTTGTTGGAGCTGTCCAGCTGTTACAGTTATACAGCATCAAGGACGTACAGGTTGCATTGTAGAAACGTAGCATCTTAGTTAAAGGCATTTTTGATCTGCGAATTCATAGCTTTCAGACGGACTTGATATCTATGTTCCCCAAGTGACAGCGTGCAGCAATGTCAGCAGTACTGCAGCACAGTGGGCCCACGATTTTATTTTCCCCCATGATTCGCCACCACAAAGTGTATCGTAATTTTCGATAGTCCCAAGCTTTGTTGATAGGTGTATGTGTGTGACGTCTGTTTTGGATTCGTTCATTAACAGATTCGCAATTTTTGGTTTGCTTGTTTGTTCATCAAATGGTTTTTTGTCCTCGTCTGTGAAGTCCACGTCGTCAATATATTCCATCTCTAGCGCCATACCCAGTATGGGCACTGGATGGTTTGGTCTTGTGGAATCCTCACGTACAGATTTGAATGCAGCATCAAGGAGACAGGTGAAACGAAAATGGGATAGACCATCTCCCCGTGAGGAGCTGATTGATGTCTTTAACTATGAAGGCTTCACTGACTTGACTCGTACTCTTAGCCTGATGCCTGTAAGTAGTAGTCTCACTAGTCGCGGATCATCGACATTGCAATTGTCCTCGCGTAGTACTGTACATCTGGGATTGTTTAGCGCATAATTGTGTCGAAGGAGTGTGACATGTCAATTCCGATTTTGTGGAAATCCCGGTGTTTGGAAATGGCAGCTGACACACGCATACATTGAGCCCATGTAATGTCTGCACATCAGCATCCACGGTTAACGCCACTTTGGCATGGTCCAGTGAAGTGAGCGATCTTGTCTCGGATGCAACAGATGAGTAACATTGGATTGCGTTTTCCATATATTTTTGATGGGCACAATGGGCCATACATTGACCAGTGGTGGCTGGCTTCTTGGGCTTGGGTAGCACGATAAAGGTGTTTTGGCCTACATCATCGATATTCATTGCTCATGCCATCAGCACTGGATGAACGTTCATTCCTGCTGTCTTTTTGAGTGCCTTCTCAACTTCTGCTATTTTAATTGGTGTTAGTAATGGCTTACGGTCAATCAAGAGCAATGAATTATTCTCGAATCGTGTTGGATTTGTCTTAGTAACTCCCGAGAAAGTGTCATTCACAGCGATATGCACAGCGAGTGGTGGTGTGCAACCAATAACTCTCAGGGCTCGGACTGCCAGTAACATTTTGTGACAGTCATCCGTGGCAGTGATTTCATCTGCTAGGGTATCAGCTTGTTGAATACCAATATTAGTGTTCACTGATGTGGCGTATGGAATCATTGTATTCCCTGGGTTGTTTGGTGTGGACTTCACTTTGACCACTTTGATAGATGCCCAACCATATTAGTGTCTGCTCTGCTGATAGTTTTACTACGATAGTGTCATCAGTATACATAGTTCGGTTGTTGTCTTCAGACCTCCTACAGTCTAGTAGATGGTGATTCCATACATTGGAGTATTTTGGCTAGTGCTGACGCCCATGTTAGATAGCTTATCTCCATATATCTTTTGCATGACATTTTGTGTGCCAGTTTCGCTAAATGGGCTTATGTAGGTCGCAGGTAATTCTGTCCTTTGAAATAGAGATGGTTCATCTGAAGGTGTGTAGCGACTGCTTGATGGTTAGAATTGGGGTCTGTACCTCATTAGGAACGCGCATCCCGACGTATGGGCTTTGCTTTTATTTGCATAGCATGAAATCTCTTTGGTTGAAGCCTACTGAACAGTTGTATACTTATCGTCTGTTGGGATTTTGCGATCACCAATGTGTACTGACCATGTTGTATGATGGCGACATTGCTGTTTGAAAGCCGTTTTTTGTACAAATATCTTCACTTCTGTTGCGTGTCTCCTCCCCGTACCTACCCAAGCTCATCAGCGACACTGACACTCAAATGCCATACAAAAAGGCCCTCGGGAAGCAGATAGCTAACATTGACGTCAGCTCCGATCCAACTGAAGCCCTAACCAAAATACTGAGACCTATGTCATCATCAGCTACCATCACCTGGCATTATGGCTGCACATCTGTCAAAGTGGGCAAAGTGAAGACAGCTCCGCCACATTAGCGAACGATCTAGACTCCCTAGCAGATGAAATTACTGCCTCGGATGACTGTCACAAAGTGATTCGGGCAGACCAATCTATGAGAGTTACTGACTACACATCACCACTCACTGTGCATAGCTCTGAAGGACACTTTATCGGGACTGACCAGGGAAAAGCTGAGGCGATTCGAGAATGGTTCGATGAAGATCCCTTGCACCCATTCACAGGAGACCCTAGGCCATTACTAACACCAATTAAACAGAGGGAGGTTGAGCAGGCACTTAAAACCCTGAAAATGGCCTTGATGGCATGAGCAATGAACTATTCAAATTTGTAAGTGACATTATCTCAAACCCGATCACGCAACTAATCAATTCAGCTTTTATGCACCGCCTTCCCATCGATGCTGTAGGCCCAGGCACCCTTAGCCCACTACCCAAACCCAAGAAGCCACCTGGCCGCCAGCCAATCTGCGGCCCATTGTGCTCCTCAACAGCATATGGAAACTCCTATCCACTGTTACTCTATGCCGCATCCGACACAAGATCGATGACTTCACCGGATTATATCAAAGTGGCTTCAAACGTGGATGAAGCTGCACATATATTTTATTGGCTCAATGCATGTTTGTGTCGGAAGTCATGTCCAAACACTTGGATTTCAACAAAATGGGCATTGACATGTCACGAATCTTCGACACAATTAAATACTCAAAGATCCTAGATGTACTATGCCAGGCCAGTTGCAATGAAGATGAGCTACGACTAGTGAGACTACTTCTTGCAGACTCCAAGCTGCGAGTCCGAGTCAAATCAGTGAAGTCTGTAGAGTTTGACACATCAATCAGCTCCCCACAGGGAGATGGTCTATCTCCGGTGCTTTCCATCTGATATCATGCTGCTGCATTGAATTCCATACGGGAAAGGTCGACAAGACCAAACCCACCAGTGTCAAGACTGGGTATGCCGCTAGAGATGAATGTGCCGACTATGTGGACCTCATAGACGAGGAAAAGAAACCTCTTGACAAACTTCTCCCAATAGCTGCAAGTAAACTAAATATTGAGAATCTCTTTATGAATGAATCCAAAACAGAGTTCATCCAAATATACAGCATGAAACTAAAAAAAATGACGATCGACTTCATGGCGGTGAACCATGAAGGAAAAGTAAAATTCCGGGCTCCCTGTTTTGCAGTACTGCTGATACTGCCGCACGTTGTGTGATGGGGAACATAGCTTTCCAATCCTTCTGGAAGCTATGGATTCGTAGATCCAGGATGCCTGTGATAAAAAAGCTACTTTTATACACTGCAACCTTCGTATCCTTGATGCTGTGTAACTGTAACAGCTGGGAAGCTCCAAATGCAGCTCTAGATAAACTCGATGACTGCCACCGCAAACACCTAAGTAACCATCACAGGACACCGATAGCCAGACAGCATACTTTCCAACGATGCACTGTACAAGGCGTGTAATGCGTCGCCATTGTCTGTAAAAGTCGCCCAGCAAAGATGGTTCATGTTTGGCCATGTGCTAAGGATGCCAGAAGAGACACACGCGCAGAGAGCCTTGGAATTCGCCCTACTCGGAGCCAGCAAATGCAATGACAGGAGATGACGTCATTGCATAAATATGCTAAGCGTACTGCGAGGTGAACTCCAGAATAAAGGACTTGGTACACTCAAGTCAAGGTCAAGAATGGACCTGAGGAATTTAAGGATTTTGGCTATTGAAAAGACGCGGTGGGGAAAAGCAAAGAAGGGCTGATTTCAGCTGTAGGATGTTTCTATTACTACAGCTGCAGAATACACTAATCATACTTACAGTAGAACTCTCCACATAGGAACGGTTGCAATCTAGCTGGGATAGTAACGACAGAGCTCAGTTCTTCATAGAAGAAATCTAATATTGATGGACTCACTTTGACATTTTCTGGAGTTGGACCCTATTCATTGGCAATGCGACACTTCGTGATGGTACGTTTTCACATTTGTATAGCCAGGCCGGTGAAAGCAACGCGATCACTGGCGTATTCAAAACTAATGACATGGTTCAAGAACATTGGCCGATTAGGAAACCTAAACCCAGGTATGCGGTCTCTGACCTGTTTTTGCTCCATGAATACTAGCGTGTGGCCTGTCTGAACTTGTTTCTCTGAGTGGGTAGCTATCTTACTTTCTCGAATGCATGTAGTATCGATGTTATAGTGTTCACTGTCTGCACCTAAGCTTGGATTCTTTGATGTTGCAGTCAGATCAAGTACATTCCACGTAGCTATGGTAAGCTCCTGGGAAGTTCGCGTTGCCTGAGGAAGTCGAACACAGTTTCTAGTTTGAAGAAGGTTATACATAACAAGTGTTATGTATATCAGCCTGCAAGCCTTGGTTCTTAGTCGCACAACAAAGTTGGTATTTACGGAGGAGGTATTATCTTTCTCCCCACCCACCCCGTTACATGTATAGTTGCCTTGATATTACGATTCTGGAAATTCACCGTTCGCTCGATCGCAACACAGGCAAAGAATGGGCGGAGCTTGGCTAACAATTGGCTGTACAAAATTAACTATTCCAGTTTACCTATGCCCGGCCCATCTCTATCTAAGCTCCACCCACACCACGTTCGTGTTGCGATAGATCGATCTCTGACATACCTAACTACCCATTTCCAGAAAACTATGCAGGTAGGCTGTTGAATATTTTGAAACTAATTCGACTAAGTGCTGTTTGTGCCTATGGCAGCAACAGCGCCTAGTCAAATTAGTTTCAAAATATTCAACAACGTGTTTACTAAATAGCAAAGACATACAATTCGTACAACGTGTCTGACTATTAAGCGTTAAAGACGGCCTATTTAGAATCATTCGTGACGTCAACCGACACTCCACTTGCTTGATTATGACGTCATATGATGGATGGATAAAATGGAAAGATGGATTGGATTCATCCATTGGCATTTGTTTGAAGAGGTAATATATTCTGAATTCGGTCGAAATCGCATTATGGGTATAGCTGATAACCGGCACAACGATGATAAACTCGTTGAAAATTGTACAGTTTAATCTGATCCCCACCTGTTACGCTTATTTGTCCAAGGTGAATGATGGTTCTGATGGACAGAGGTTGACACGCACCAATAATCGCGCGTTTTTCTTATTAAAATTAGCCTTTTCGCATGTACCATTCAGTCTCATTTAGCGCCATGCGCTTGCTTTATCCCGAGAGTATGTGTTAGTGATAGCCTTTATGGTCTGACGTAGCAACACATTTCACAAGGAAAATACCATTCCATGATTCACTCATCGTTTATGACATGTGGCTTTTTGTACTATAAGGGTTGATTTAGTTAATGTACAGCAATATGTATCAAGTATAAATATATGTCTGTTTAGGGAGGATAACAAAACTAGCGTGTTCTGTTTGAATAACACGTTTCATATCACCAGAGGTTCATTGTCTCGCCATTAATCTTCATAACTCAGCTACACGTAGCATAAAAACTGCGACAGCGGAAACGGTATAAATATAGCGGATGTAAGCTATGTGAAGTATGAAGAATAATTTCTGAATTTGATAATTAGACGGCACGATTAAGGTATCTAAATCAGCTTTGTAGTAGTCATAGTAGTAGTAGTAGTAGTAGTAGTAGTAGTAGTAGTAGTAGTAGTAGTAGTAGTAGTAGTAGTAGCAGTAGCAGCAGCAGTAGTAGTGGTAATAGTAGTAGTAGTAGTAGTAGTAGTAGTAGTAGTAGTAGTAGTAGTAGTAGTAGTAGTAGTGGTAGTGGTAGTGGTAGTGGTAGTTGTAGTAGTAGTAGTAGTAGTAGTAGTAGTAGTAGTAGTAGTAGTAGTAGTAGTAGTAGTAGTAGTAGTAGTAGTAGTGGTATTAGTAGTAGCAGCAGCAGCAGCAGCAGCAGTAGTAGTAGTAGTAATAGTAGTAGTAGTAGTAGTAGTAGTAGTAGTAGTAGTAGTAGTCGAAGTGAACGCACGCGTTTATTTAGCTCTGCAATTGCTGCCCGAATTTGCTAGTTTCTAGCGCGATTTTGTAGATAAATTTTATACATATATTTCGTATTAGTATTTCCTTTCAAACTTTATATTTAATTTGTAAATTCTTGTCTTGGTTGGAGCGCATTTTGTGTCTCCATTTTCTCAAGGCATTCCTCTTAGCTGGCGGTTTCCGCCATTTAATAGGGCTCCTCTTACTGTGGTCAATGCAATACATTTCTCGCTGCGCCAGTCTGCTATTTCTATAGTTCGTAGGCTAGCGCATTATATTTGGCAAGATCGCTTGAGTGAGTGGATTTAATTCCTTTGTCATTTGTAAGCACAAGCCTAGTTCTTTAACTATATAAATCCTTATAGTCAGTTGGCTGTCCCCGGTCAACTCGAACAGACTAACAAATATATGACTTGACTATTTAATCATATATTTGTTAGCATACTTTAATCGGCTAGGTGTTAGTGAACCACTTAGAAAGTGGTTCAAACTAACAAGTATACGACTGTACTCTCTATTCGTATACTTGTTGGTAGACGTCAGGGTTTCAAAAGGGGACACTATTTATTTAGTGTTTAGCTCTTTCCCCGACGTCTTGGTGTTATATATTTGTATTATATATTGTAGTAGTATGGGGTACTGCTTTTTATAAAACACCATGGCCACCTCATATAAGCGTACCCTGAGTCTTAAAATCACGACAAAGGCGTGGGGTGTTTCGGCAATTGAGGTGTATCATGGGTTGAAGGATGTAGTTGGGGCAGGGCCACGGGTCCTTCAAGGTCTTGTTAATGTTTCCAAATCTGTATGGAATGTCACCGTAGTTAATGAAAGTGTGAAGGAAAAGTTGCTTGACGAGGTCCTTGTCGTGAAGGGTGAGGTGTGTAATGTGGAGGAAATAGATTCTGATCGTCTATTAGTCAAGATGAAGGTTCCATTAGAGATCCCAGATGAACGGGTTATCATTGAATTGACCAAGTATGGCAAAGTGGACAAAGTAGAACACGAGACCTATCCATTTGATCGAACCTTAGAAAATGGCATCAGAAGAATTTGGTTTGAAAAGGTAGAACAACCTCTCCCAAGCAAGGTCACCATAGATGGTCGATTTATCTTGCCATTATGGTACAGGGGGCAAATCAAGGAGTGTAGAATCTGCTTAAGCACAGAACATCTTGCAACAGATTGCCCTAACAAAAACAAATGTCTAGTTTGTGGATCATCTGATCATTTTAAGTGGCGATGCCCGCAGAACAAATATGTCAAAAAGGGTGCTGATAAAAGTGCAGAGCAAGTTGTCTCTAAAGAGAATGTCATAGAACCGGTAGCTTCTGAGATTGTAGCTGAAATCCATACTAATGGGAAGCACGTTGCTAAGGAAAATGTCATTGAACCAGTAGTTGCTGAGATTGTAGCTAAAGTCCATGTTAATGAGAAGCATGGGGAAAAAACTAAGAATCCAATCGCTGTAGTTGCAGGCGATGAAATAGAGGTTCTAGATGAGGGGCTAAGTCTTACTCCAGTAACAAGTCAATCCAAGTTTGATGAGAGAGAGGCTAGTTCCACACAAGTTGAAGATGATGATAAATACCCTCTGGAAGAGAGTTTTAATTTAGGACAAGTAAAATTCAGGTCGCAAGATACTGAAACTAACTTTGATTTTCCACTGAGTACACTCAATCTAGACGATTTAAATAATATAGAGAAAGTAATTGGTGTCTCGGATCGATTGAGTGGAACAAAGCGACAGAAAGATGGAGAGAGTTCTGAATCAGAAATAGAGGAAAGTGATATAGAAGACGATAATATGTCAGTCGCTGAATCTGATATATCCATTCAAACACAGAGTTCTAAATCACCTGATGAAATGGTCATGTACAGGTCAGAGGCAGGAGAGGTGTTAGTTCCATATGTGACAGCAAAGGGTGTTAAATATAGGCATCTGCGTCATGATTCAGATATATTAAAATATAAGCATTTGGAAAAAGTTGAGCTAAGTAATGCAGCGTTTGTGAGTAAAATAGGTAAATGGTCTAAGAGAGGGTCGAAAAAAACAAAATCTAGTTAGCTTAATAATGGCGGTTTTACACAGCATTTTATTACCTTTTATGCTAATTTGCACACTCAATTGTAGAGGCTTAAATAGTGACATAAAGCAACGTCACTTACTAGAGACTCTTAAAAATGAGCAGATTGACATTGCTTTGATACAGGAAACAAAAATTCAGAAGTCAGAATTATACGATAATTTAGAAAAGATTTCTGGATCCAGAATATTTTATTCGTTATCTCAAGATAATAGTGCAGGCGTAGCAATTGTTATACTCCCTCGATGTTCAGCCTATGTAAATATTATCTCTTCAGTATCAGGTGCAAATGGTCGCTGGGTGAGAGTCACGCTAGATATACAACAAACACGTATCACGTTGCTGTGTATATATGCACCTACATCTCATCAACTACGTCGTAATTTTTTTAAGGAGATGTCTAAAACAGCACTAGATAACATCACTGAAAACTTAGTAATGGGTGGTGACTTTAATTGTGTCTTAGACAAAGAAAATGACAGGAATGCAACTTCAACTTATACTGATACATCACATAGACTCTTAAAAGAAATATGTGATAATGAAAATTTAGTGGACACCTATAGAATATCAAAACCTCATGGTAAAGATCTTACATGTTTTTCGGTAGATGGTAAAGTTGGTTCAAGGATCGACAGAATTTATGTGAATAGTTTGTTAACAGGGTACTGGAGAGATGTTAATATTAAGCCAGTTGCATTCTCCGATCATAACATGGTTTGTGTAACCTTTGCCAATGCTGACTGGGTAACAAAAGGGGTCGGGTTTTGGAAATTAAACACAACACTGTTGGGAGAAGAATTTTATAAGAATAATATAGAGAGTTGTTGGCAACATTGGATTAATAGGAAAGCATCATATAAGAGCACATTGCAATGGTGGGAGGATGTTAAACTGGATTTAAAGTATGTTTCCCGAAAGTATGCTATTAGAAAAGCACAGGAAATACGCAAACGCAAGAAAACACTTCATCGATCACTGATGAAAATTAATGCTAAAGTAAATAATGGTGAAGAGAATTATTATGAATTACTGGTTAAAATTAAAAGTAAAATAAGAGATATAGAACAATATGAGTTTGAGGGTGCAAAAATTAGAGCAAGAGCCCAGATGCATGCAGAAGGGGAAAAGCCAACCCGATATTTTTGCGCATTAGAAAAAGCACGGGCAATAGATAAGGTGATGTGCTCATTAAACATGCCGGATGGTTCAACCGTCTTTACCAACAATGAAATGAGTACTATTGTATGCAATTACTATGAGTCATTGTACAAGTCAGGGGGAATTGATGAAGATGCAAAATTGGATTTGTTAGCAAATATAGACAAAAAGGTGTCAGACACAGGCAGTGAATTTTGTGATCAACCCTTAACACTAGAAGATTTAACTAAATCCCTTAAAGGTATGAAACTAGAAAAATCACCGGGGTGTGATGGCCTTCCAGTTGAATTTTACCAAACGTTTTGGCACCTTGTAGGTCCAATAATGGAAGAATTAGGCACTGAAATTTTTGAGAAAGGCCATTTACCACCAACTATGGCTAGGGCATACGTAAGGCTAATATATAAAGGAAATGACAGACGTCTAATTCAGAACTACAGACCAATTTCTCTACTATGTGTAGACTACAAAATAATATCCAGAGCACTAACATTGAAACTAGGTAGTGTTTTAGGAGAAATCATTGGAACAGAGCAGACATGTGCTGTACCCAGGAGGACAATTCTAACCAATACCATGGTAATAAGAGACCTTATACAATTGGTTGAGAAGGATAGCATCCCTTCAGCTGTGATTGCCTTGGACAATGAAAAGGCATTTGACCGTGTGGAATGGGATTTTCTTTTTAATTCTTTGCAATCGTTTGGGTTAGGCTCAAACTTAATTAAATGGGTAAAGATTTTATATACGGATATCAAGAGTAGCTATTTAGTGAACAATCAATTATCCAGAGAAATTGTCTTAGAACGTGGGGTTAGACAGGGGTGTTCCCTATCGCCATTATTATTTGTTATTGTGATGGAATCACTTGGCATAGCATTGAGGCAAAATAATAACTTTCAAGGCATATGTATTCGTGGCATAGAAAGACCACTTAAGCTGTCACAATATGCTGATGACACAACTGTGTTTACCAGTTCAAACAATGATTTTGCAATTTTAAACCACGTACTAGAAAAGTTCCAAAATGCATCTGGTTTGAAAATCAATAAAGGAAAATCCAAAGGATTATTTCTGGGGCCATGGAAAGAGCGGAATGACCAGCCACTTGAAATCAATTGGTCTAATGATACCATTAAGATTTTAGGCATCTATTTTGGCAGGAAACCGAATACAATACAAAATTGGAATGAACGAGTATCTAAGCTTAAGAGAATATTAGCAAATTGGAAGCGTCGTCGTCTTTCAATCTTTGGTAGAGTGTTTGTTGTCAACAACTTGGCATTATCTGGGCTATGGTATACAGCATCTGTTGTACACATGCCAAAACATGTAGAAAAGGAGGTTAATGAGTTGATATTGTCATTCATATGGGAAGAAAAGAATCATTTAGTTTCCCATCGTGTTCTCAATAATGCTAAGTTAGAAGGAGGACTTGATTTAATTGATATTAAAGTGAAATGTGTTTCTTTAAGGTTAAAATTTTTGGATGATCTTATTACATCAGATGAGACGTGGGCATGTGTTTCACGAGCTCTCATGGAGAGAATTGTAGAACCATTTCTGGCGGAGCATGTTTTTACCTCAAAGAAGCCACCTCCGAATAGCCAAATGATACCAGATGTGTTTAAAGATCAAGTTAAGGAGTTAGAAATATTTGACAGATACATGCCTCCACCTACGTGCTGGAAGGAAGTACTAGAACAGCAATTGTGGGGCAATAGTAATATATGTTATAACAATGCAGTACTTTATCTACCGTCCTTTGCAAAATATGGCATTCAACATTTATCGGATATGATACACCCTCAAACACGTAGATGGATTTCAATGCAAGACGTAGCTAGAAAAACACATATGAGGCATATAGATGTCCAGCGGTTGCTAAATAAAATAAAACATGCTGTACCAATTGAATGGTTTCGTCTACCAAATGTAAATAATAATAGTTTGACTCCACAACCCGCATTAGTTCTTGATGATGAGATGTTAAAATACAAGATGAGATCCAAGGAATGGTACCATATTATGAGACGAAAACAAGTAACACCTCCCATAGCAATTAGGAGATGGGATGACTCAAGCTATAAACCATCCAGTTGGAAAAATGTATGGAAAATCTTACATTCTCCATCCATACCAAATATGGCTCGTGATTTATTGTGGCGATTACTACATCGACGGCTATGGGTGGGACACTTGACATACAAGTGTAATATTACGACTTCTGATAGGTGTTACTTATGTCAAACAGACGAGGAAACAATCGAGCATTTATTTGCGGAATGTCCAATATCATCACAATTTTGGGACTATATCAGCCAAATCTTGGCAAAATTTGGAGCGAAGCCCATTGTTCTAGACACGCATGTAGTCTTGTTTAGAGAGTTTGGATCAAGCGGTGTAAATATCATAAAGTCTGAAAGGACTATTTTAATAACAATACTAACCATAGGTGTTTGGGCCATTTGGAAACATCGGTGTGCACAGACGAAAAATCCATCTATGGGCAATCACAATAGAGCAATAAAGGCAATATTTCGTTCATTGCTGCTGAATCATATTCCTTGCGAATATTTTAGATTAAAGCAGCATGGTAAAGAAAAAGTATTCAAGGACATATGGTGCAAAACAAACATAGTTTCAATGGAGTTGGGAGCTGTAAAAATAAATGAGCCTGCACTAGCTTAAATCATTTAATTACTACAGCTGATTTATCTGTGTCTTTTAATTGATCTGTGTCATGTAATTCATTTTAGTCTGCACTTTGATATTGTTATGTTTAATAATTCATGTTAAGAAATAAACAGACTGGGGTAATTTAATAATCAATCGATAAAGTAATTTGCCATTGAATTATAAAATTGTCCCAGGTAATTTTAGGAATTTGCACAGAGTTTTATAGGGTTATTTGTTCCCGGGTAATTTACAAAACCTTACAACAAAGTAAATCAAAAATGGAAACAAGAGCGCCATCTATTTCCATCTATTTTTCTGTAATTTTCCTGCTGACTATATATGTTATGCTACCCGAATGCTACTACGCCCGCTGATCTTTAAGACTCAGCCCACTGGCGTCAATGATTGACTTATTTGATTGACGAGTCACTTTTCATTTGTTGAATAGTTGCACTCGCCACACGGGTCTACTACCACACATGGATTGAATGGTAATTTACAAAACCTTACAATAAAGTAAATTGAAAATTTAAACAAGAGGGCCATCAATTTTTCTGGAATTTTCTGCCGACTATATGTATTATACTACCCAAATGCTACTACGCCCGCTGATCTTTAGAGAATCAGCCCACTGGCGTCAATGATTGACTTATTTGTCATAGATTGACGAGGCACTTTTCATTTGTTGGATAGTTGCACTCGCCACACGGGTCTACTACTACACCTCGGTTGAATAGTAATGCCTTTGTTAAGTTTTGTTTTGCTATCGGAGCTTTATCAGCATATTGTTTTGTATCTATACCTTTTAAGCCATATGTATTTATAGATTGTATTAATGCTCATTATTTATCATTGTTTTGTAATATTAATCAAGATTACTAGTTCACCAGGTTTTTTTCTGGGGGTTTGCAAGCCTTTTTAAAGGAGTTCCTCCGTGAAGTTTGTCCGACTGCGTCAGCGTCGGTTTTTCAAAAAAAAAAAAAAAAAAAAAAGTAGTAGTAGTAGTGGTATTAGTAGTAGCAGCAGCAGCAGCAGCAGCAGTAGTAGTAGTAGTAATAGTAGTAGTAGTAGTAGTAGTAGTAGTAGTAGTAGTAGGAGTAGTAGTAGTAGTAGTAGTAGTAGTAGTAGTAGTAGTAGTAGTAGTAGTAGTAGTAGTAGTAGTAGTAATAGCAGTAGTAGTAAAAGTAGTAGTAGTAAAAGTAGTAGTAGTAGCAGTAGTAAAGGTAGTAGTAGTAGTAGTAGTGGTAGTAGTATTAGTCATAGAAGTCATATTGATTTGGCTCTGCTATTAACGTCGATTTAAGACGATTCCTACTACGCATATATGATTTATTTCTTGTCTTGCTTCCTTATAAATGTATATACGTTGGTTTTGCTGTTTTGATTTATTGAAATTTTGTTGTGGGAAGTCGCATTTTGTTGCGAAGTTTTCCTGCCATTACTTTTGATTTGGCTTTGATAGCCATTGTCTTGTCGGCGTCCTGACTTCAGCCCGTAATTGTACATTGTCCACGTTTAGTTGATGGTGCTTAATTGCTCAGGCTAGTTATGTAAAGCCTCATTTACCTTTGGCACGCTAGCGATTATTCCCGTCTTTTCGATCGCTTGACTACACGGGCGCTTTCTGTTGAGCTTCGCGCTTCGTGGCTGTATACATCTCGAGCTTTCTGCAGGGTTTAAAAGCTGCGTTAGAATACTGCATATCACGCAGTAGCCGCGGCGTCTCCCTTTGGTCAATTATACCCGTTAATTAACCAAAGACTTCTTACTATCAACTGTAAATGTCACAATGCTCACACCGCTCAACTAAAAATGTCATCCGAATATAAGCGTGTGCTTAGTCTTAAAATTAGCACAAAAGGGCGGGGCGTTTCAGCTATTGATGTGTATAATGGCTTGAAGAACACGATTGGCACTGGTCCTAAGGTATTAAAGGGCCTGATTAACGTGACCCGCAATATATGGAATGTGACAGTAAGCACCCAAGAGGCAAAGGATAGGCTATTGGAGAGCGATCTTGTTATAGCTGGAGAAATATGTAGCATTAAGGAGATTGACTCAGATAAATTAATGGTAAAGATAAAAGTTCCTCTTGAAATCCCGAATGAGCGTTTGTTAAGCGAACTTAGCCATTATGGGCAAGTATTGAAAATTGAGAGAGAGACTTACCGTTTTGATAAAACCTTGGAAAATGGTATTAGAAGAGTATACTTTGAGAAGGTAGACAAGCCTTTGCCTAATAAGTTGTCTATAGACGGTATTTTTATCCTTCCACTGTGGTACAGAGGTCAAGTGAGGGAGTGCAGGATTTGTTCCAGCACTGGTCATCTGGCGGGAGATTGTCCACAAAAAAACAAATGCTTAATTTGTGGTTCAACAGAACATTTCAAGTGGCGGTGTCCCAACAACACGCGGACGCCTAAGCAAGATACACACAGTAGCTATGTGGCATCGCGTACTGAACATCAAATTGAGCAAGTTAACTCACTCCCTGCTCAAATTGTTACAGTTGTTGCTGAAACTAATTCAGAAGAGAGTGTAGTTACGGTGAACCCCGTCGTAGTGGAGAGTGTGGACGAAATTGACGCTATTGAGGAAGGTATTAGCTTAACTCCAGAGAGAACAATCCAGGATACGGATGCGAAGTCAAGTCAAAGCGATCATGATGACACTCTGGATGAAAGCGAATTCCCTTTGTTACCGCGACAAACTACATTCAGGTCGCAAGTGACAGATGACGATGATGAATTCCCATTAAGTCCTTTCCCATCAACTCAGATTACGGACCTAGATAATAAGACTCCTGCGAGTATTAATCTGGATGGCAAAACATCTGTAAAAGATATCGTTGATACGCATGTCACTGATGTTTGTGCTAGCCTTAAGCGTCACAAGGAAGAATTGTCTAGTTCAGAATCTGATGTCGAGGAAAATGAAATTGAAGATGATAATATGTCTACTACTGGGTCAGACTATTCTGTACAGACGCAATGCTCACAGACAGCAAAGGAAATGGTTTTATTTCGTTCAGAAGATGGTGAAGTGTTTGGTGCCTTATGTAACAGCCAAAGGAGTACACTATAGACATCTAAGATGTGATTCCGCTATTTCTAAATACAAACATTTAGAAGTAGTTGATTTGAAAAATCATGATTTTAATAGTAAGCTGGGTAAATGGGCCAAAAAACGGAGCAAGCCTAGTAAGAAAAATAAATCCAGTTAGATTAACAATGGCAGTCCTATATACTATTCGACTATTTATGCTCATTTGCACGATAAATTGCACAGGCCTAAATACTGAACTAAAACAGAGATGTTTGTTGGAAGTGCTTGAGGACAAAAAGGTCGATATAGCTTTGCTTCAGGAAACGAAGATTAAAGATCATGAAATCTTTGATTCATTTAAACAGTTTTTTAAAGGTCAGTTGTTTTACGCGTTATCGTGCGATGACAGTGCAGGGGTTGCTATTCTCATTCTTCCACACTGTCTTAAATCTGTTAATGGGTTAGCATCATCATCAGATACAAAAGGACGTTGGGTCAATGTAACAGTTGATATCTTTGATTTTAGCTTGACTATAATGTGTGTTTATGCGCCTGTTTCACATGGTTCACGTCATACATTTTTCCATGATATCTCCGCGATTATTCAAGACAATATATCTGAAAATTTGATATTAGGAGGTGATTTTAATTGTGTTTTAGATTCAAACATTGACAGAAAATCGCAATCTGTATATAATGATACGTCACACGTTGAATTAAAACATGTTTGTAACAGGGAACATTTATTTGACAGCTATCGCTTGACAAACCCTCACGACAGGCAATTTACTTGGTTCTCGTCTGATGGACGCATAGCATCAAGATTAGATAGAATTTATTTACAGCAGTCACTTAAGGGAAATCTTAGCCAAACAAGCGTATTTCCTGTAGCATTTTCTGATCACAATATGGTGTGTGTTACTTTAGATAATGCTAGCTGGATCAAACAAGGAAGTGGCTTTTGGAAATTTAATAATTCACTATTGTATGATACTAACTATCATCATCTTGTCCAAAGTTTTTGGCAGTATTGGCTTCGAATGAAGGGTCTGGTTGCTAATTCAAATGAGGAAATGCTGGATGCCGTTTATCATTTCTACGAATCCTTATATGCATCGGAAGGCAGTGATGATGTGGCATCTTCAATCATGTTAGGAAATATGAGGAAGACACTATCAGATTCTGATTGTGAACGTTGTGACAGCCATATTTCTCTTAGTGAATTAACAGAATCATTGTAAGGAATGAAGTCAGGAAAATCTCCTGGCTGTGATGGAATAACAGTGGAATTCTATCGTGCATTTTGGCATGTGTTAGGTCCATCATTCCTTCAAGTTGTGAATGATGTCTTCGAAAACGGACATCTACCTCCATATGTGTCCCAAGCATATGTCCGAATTCTTTACCAAAAAGGGGACAGGGATGATTTGAAAAACTATAGACCCATATCTCTACTTTGTGTCGATTATAAGATCATATCACGAACATTATCATTGCGATTAAGTAGAGTATTGGACCAAGTAATTGATCCTGACCAAACTTGTGGTATTCCGGGTAGAAGTATTCTAACTAATGCCTTTTTCATAAGGGATGTAATTAGTTTGGTTGAAAAAGACAGCATCCCAGCAGCTATTATTGAAAAGGCATTTGACCGCCTGGAATGGCAGTTTCTGTTTAAATCCCTAGAGCACATATGTTTAGGAGTACATTTTATTAAATGGGTCCGGATTCTGTATACTGGAATTAACAGCAGATATCTTTTAAATAATTGGCTGACTAATTCTGTGATACTAGCACGTGGTGTATGGCAAGGTTGTTCTCTGTCACCCTTGTTATTTGTCATAGCCATGGAATCAATGGGATCAACACTGAGCGAAGACCCCACGTTTAAGGGGATATCCATACATGGTATTGCGAGACCATTAACGGTATCCCAGTATTCCGATGATACTACAGTGTTTGTTGGACATGACAGCGATTTTGGCAGCTTAGATAAAATATTAAGTGTGTTTCAAAAAGCTTCTGGACTAAAGGTCAATCGAGATAAATCTGTCGGCCTATTTCTTGGTCCTTGGCTTAACAGGTGTGATAATATTATGGACATAAAGTGGTCAAATGACTATATCAAAATAATAGGCATTTACCTTAGTCGCAAAAAGGGCACGTTAATAAACTGGACACACCGAGTATGTAAACTGAAACACGTGTTAGCAAGTTGGAAGCGACGCCGTTTGTCTATATTTGGCAGAGCATTTGTTCTGAATAATCTGATAATGTCTGGTTTGTGGTATACAGCTTATGTTGTCCATATCCCAAAACATGTAGAAGATCAGATTAATCAGCTAATGTCTGCCTTTTTGTGGGAAGATAAAGCTAAACGTGTAGCTAATACAGTTTGTATCAATGCAAAATTGAAAGGCGGTTTGGACTTGGTACACATTCAAACAAAATGTGCGTCATTAAAACTTAGATTTCTGCATGATTTGATATATTCCAATTCACCTTGGGCCATTGTTTCACGAACATTATTGGAAAGGTATATTGGACCTTATTCCACAGAGTGTATATTCCTTTCAAAGACACCACCTCCAAACGTCATGAAGATACCAGATGTCTTCAATGAGCAACGCCAAGCATTGAACATGTTTACTAAGGTAACGCCATCACCGTTAGAATGGGAAAGTGTGCTAGACCAGAGACTATGGGGAAACGACAATATTCAGATACGAAATAAAGGCCTTTACTTCCCATCATTAGCTAGTAAAGGTGTTCACAGATTGTCCGATTTAATCAACTCAGATACACGTTCGTGGATTTCAGGGCAAACAATATCAGAAAAATATGCATTAAGGAGTATTGATGCCCATCGTCTGTTAGGACAATTAAAGAAAGCTGTTCCCATCGACTGGTTCACACTACCAAATGCTGTTGACAAGGAGGAAATTTCTCCACCAGTGTTGCATTACGATGGAGAAGAATTCAAATGCCATATGCGTTCTCATGATTGGTATAGTATCTTAATATGTAGACACGCCAAAATGCCCAGAGCAATTGATGCATGGAATAATACCAATTATAAACCCTCTGACTTGAATAATGTGTGGAAGCATTTACACTTGCCATTTATACCACATAGGGCACGTGATGTAGCATGGCGGCTCATTCATCGCAGACTTTGGGTTGGCCATTTATTACAGAAATGTCGAATTACAAATAGTAATCTATGTCCTCTCTGTAAAAACGAGGAAGAGACATGTGTCCACTTGTTCATTAATTGTCTGGAAATTTTTGAATTCTGGAAATTTGTGGAAACAATTGCAGTAAAATTTGATATTCATTCTTTGAATCTAAAAGCGGAAATGATTTTGTTTAGGGATCTTAAATCTATAAAGCGGCATCTAACCAGCCATAAGCATGGGGTCTTAATCTGTCTTATCATGATCGGTATATGGACAGTTTGGAAATACCGATATGCACAGGTGCTGAATCCGGACAGGTCAACCCATTTAATTTCCCTGACAGCGATTTTTCGTACCCTTTTAATGCATTGCCTTCAAGGCGAATTGCACAGGGCTACGAAAGAAAGGAGTTTGGAGAAATTCAAAGATATGTGGTGCGGGAACAACATAGTTGAAGTTCTGCCAACGAATTTAATAATGGTACGTCTATGAGCATTTTCCGATGAATACATGTTAACCGGTTCTCTACAATTAATTACATGTAAGATGTATTGTTGTGGTTATTTGTGGATTTGGTAACGTAGAAACTGTTGCTGTATCACATTAAATTGATTTCAAGATACCTAACAGTCTATAACTATGATTAATTTGAAATTAACACACCTGGTTGCTTGGGGCTGCAAGGGTTAAGGCGTGTACTACAAGTGGCAGGTGGTCATATACGCAACTTTAATATTCGTTGGTTTTACAATGCGAAAAGTGACTCTATATCCCAATGTAGCTACTATTAGCCCTTGTTCCGGGGTAATTTTCGAAAATCCATTTGCAAGTAAATTTAGAATCCCATAAAATATTTAAACATTCATTTGAGCCTCTTTATACTAACAATGTTTGTAAACGTAGCCAAATACACAATAAGCGCGTTTGTTCCGGGTTAATTCTGGAAAACGATCGTGCAAGTAAAGTGATTTGTTAATTTTCAACTCACATTTACCACACTATGCAATATTACCGTGTCGCTAAACACATTGCAGATATTCTAGTATTTGCCTTTTTATAAATCATCCTGTGGGCCTTAATTGGTTTGTTCTTAATACTTATAAGCTTACGCTTGAACCGTGTGTTTATGTTTTGACCTTAATTACACTGCTGTCAATATTTATTACTACAGTAGAGTCAGTAGAACAATGGCAGACGCGAGTTTTGGAGGCGGTGTTGCTCTTATGGATAGCAAAAAGCTTGTGGCAAATTTGTTTTTCACATATACATTGCCGTCATATGAATACAAAGAAATTTTGAGAGTCTAAATTTCAGTCCACTAATTCTCAAATAAGTGTCTGATTTCTGAACGTGTGGATTTTTGAAGTTATGCTGTTGCGCTTAATGGCAGGAATTTTTGATGATGTGATATATGATTTTATAAAATGTCTTATGGAAATGTTTGTTAACCCTTTGAACCCTCGGTTCACATAAAATTAATTTCAAACATCGGTACACGAAAGCTGTTGTGTAATTTGAAACGAATTTGACAGGTATATGTTGTTGTCTACGCAGCAACAGCTCTAAGTCTGGTTGGTTTGAAAATACATCGCAGAACTTTTATAAAATTAAAGTATTTTGGTGTGATTGCATTTCGTGTTGAAAGGGTTAAGACATAGCCTAGCTAGATGATGTATAGAATTTTTAAGAAATTATATAATTGAACTGCAAATATTTACTACTTATTTATACATGTGACTGATACGATAATTGTTTTCTATTGAGATCTTCTTTGTTTAATGTTCTTTTTCAGTCAGTATATTTTTGGGTACGATTGATTTCCACACGATCCTTTGATCGTGCTACCAAAAAAAAAGAAAAAAAAAAGTAGTAGTAGTAGTAGTCATAGT
>CM067365.1:78082336-78132336 GCA_034401795.1 Chaetoderma sp. LZ-2023a
GGGGGCCACATTGAGGCAACGCAATCACTTTCAAGGAATAAGTATACGTGGCGTAGAATGGCCACTAAAGGTTTCTCAATATGCAGATGATACGACTGTGTTTGCGGGTAAAAATACGGATTTTAGAATTTTAAATGGAGTATTAACAGATTTTCAAAAGGCATCAGGGCTTAAAGTCAATAAAGAGAAATCTAAGGGATTATTTTTGGGCGATTGGAAGGGCAGAACTGATAATGTGATGGATATTAACTGCTCAAATGATGTCATAAAAATTGTGGGTATTTACTTTAGTAGAGAACAAAATGTATAACTAAACTGGGAAGAAAGGATAACCAAGCTAAAGTGTGCATTACTAAATTGGAAACGACGTCGCCTAACTGTCTTTGGCAGGACATTTGTCATTAATAATTTAATTTTATCTGGACTTTGGTATACCGCATCTGTAGTTCATATGCCCAAATCAGTAGAGTCAAAGATCAACACGTTACTTTTGTCCTTCTTATGGGAGGACAAAGCCCATTTAGTATCACAGTCAATCCTCACCAATGAAAAGCATGCCGGAGGCCTGGATTTGGTTAATGTTTCAGCAAAGTGTGCTTCTTTAAAATTGAAATTCTTGAATAAGTTACTTACTTCAAACTCATCTTGGTCAAGTGTTTCAAGGGCACTTCTCCAAAGGTACATTGACCAATTTCCAGTAGAATGTTTATTTATGTGCAATAAACTGCCACCTAATCATCAAAAGATTCAAATGTATATAAAGAACAGCTCGAAGCCTTAAAATATGTACACGATCAGTGCCACAACCCAATTGTTGGGAAGATGCCTTAGAGCAACGTCTTTGGGGGCAACGAGTTGATTCGTGATAATGATGATGTATTATATTTGCCATCTATGGCCAAAAATGGTATTCAATATTTACGTGACTTGGTAAATCCGAAATCTCGGTAATGGTTTGCGATGCAAGATGTAGCAAGAATAGCATCAATGAGACATATTGATGCTCAGTGCTTATTTGTTAGAATACAGAATGCAATACCTGCTGTATGGTTCAAATTGCCGAAAGCATGTGCTAACATTGATATGTTGCAACCAACATTAGTATTTATGTCAGAACATATAAAATACAACATGGCATCTAGAGACTGGTATAGAATTCTAATGCAAAGTCGGAGACAGACTCCTATTGTGGTTAGGCATTGGAACAATTTACGATGCACGCCAAAGAACTGGAAAAATGCCTGGAAAGCAATACATCTACCTTGTCTACCAGGAAATGCACGGGACCTGGCATGGCGATTACTCCATCGAAGGATATGGGTCGGCCATCTTACTTATATGTGTAAAATAACAAGTACAGACCGGTGCTTATTATGTAACACTGAGGAGGAAACGATAGACCATCTATTTACTCAGTGTCGCATAACTACAGGTTTTTGGGTATATATCAATATGCTCCTTGCTACATTTGGAACCAAATATGTGAATTTAGTGGCTGAAACAATTTTCTCCAAAGATTGCTCAACTATCGGACGAATCATTAATAGCAAGGAGAAAGTATTGTTAATAACCCTATTATCTGTAGGAGTGTGGGCCATCTGGAAGCATCGGTGTTCAGAGGCCAGCGATAAAACCGGCAACAACCATCAGAGAGCCATACAAGCTATATTTCGATCATTGTTGATAAATTGCATTCATTGTGAATTTTACAGGCTAGTAGAACATGGGAGAGAAAGCAGATTTAAAGACGTATGGTGCAAAACTGGCCTAGTATCAATTGAATACGGATATCTAAAAATATCAGAAGCAGAACTTGTATAAGCTAGCACACTCGCTGCTTGCTGTATATTGATAAATGCTATTTTAACTTAATTTATTTGCCTTTATTTTAAAATTGTAATGCCTTAGGAGACTCTAATCTTGACGAATATCCTAACCTTGGGATCAGTATATTTAAATATCAAATGAGCATTATGTCAATATTCTGGAGGTGATCCGATTTCCAAGTTAACAGAGTGTGATATCTTACAATTAGCTTCCTGTTGTAAATATTTACTGTGGGTGTATTTGTTCCAGGGTAATTTGCAAAAACTTACAATGAAGTAAATTTAGAATGTGAACCCAAAGCGCCATCTAAATAGTCATAGTTTGTATACTTTTGCTTTGTGCATTATATTATATAAAGGCTACTACGTCCGTTGGGCATTTAAGAATCGGCTAACTGGCGTCAATGAGTGACTTTTTGTTACTTATTGACGAGTCACCTCGCCACTTGTTGGCGAGCTGCACTCGCCATTTGGCCCTACTACTATACGGTGTGCTACGTTAAACTACATATGATCTACTTAGCCTGCCGGTCATGAATCGGCTCAATGGCATCAATGATTAGCAGTAGCTTACTGCTAATTATTGATGAGTCGCTTTACCACTTGTTGGTTAGTTATGCTCGCCATTTGGGTCTACTACTACGCGGTGTGCAAATAGCAATGTCTTTGTTGAATTATCTTATTTTATCAGCTCTTTATTAATTATGTTTTCTATGTAGTTATGCCACGGTTGTGGTATATGATAATAGAGTATTTTAGCTTGCACTGTTTTGACATGTTAGGTATTGTATTGTTATTCTATTAATAAAGCCTGCTATTTTAACCGAATTTTTATGGGGGTTTGCAAGCCCTTTTAAAGGAGTTCCTCCGTGAAGTGTATCCGACTGCGTCAGTAGTAGTAGTAGTAGTAGTAGTAGTAGTAGTAGTAGTAGTAGTAGTAGTAGTGGTAGCAGTAGTAAAAGTAGTAGTGGTAGTAGTAGTAGTAGTAATAGTAGTAGTAGTAGTAGTAGTAGTAGTAGTAGTAGTAGTAGTAGTAGTAGTAGTAGCAGTAGTAGTAATAGCAGTAGTAAAAGTAGTAGTAGTAGTAGTAGTAGTAGTAGTAGTAGTAGTAGTAGTAGTAGTAGTAGTGGTAGTAGTAGTAGTAGTAGTGAATTGATGTAATTTTTATGCTTTGAGCAAAGGAGAGTCTGCCACCGACAATAATGCCATAAACGTGTCTGATACAAACACAGAACTTAATTTATAGTTGTGAATCCAGATCAGGTTATATTCCGCTTTTCGTGATAACCGAGTAGCAGCAAATTTCAGCCTAGACATTAAAAAAGTTAAAATCTTTCAGTTTTTCGTTTGGAAATTGATGGATGTGGTATTGAAAATGAACATTAGTGTTTTGCCTACCGGAAAATAGAAAAAAATTTATTGAGATTTATATCGTGTGTTTGAATTACCATTGCGCGTAGAGAAAAATCAATCTAGATCTGAAAACTACATAAGCATTGTATGCCAGTTCCGCGCTTCCGGAGAAATAAAGTATTGTTATGGCAACGGGTTTGTAATGCTACTCAGGACCGGAACTGGCAGATTCCGTCGGACGCAAAAATTGGATTGATTTCCTTATGAGTTATCAGTATTTGTACCCTGGGTAAAAAAGTATTAGTGAAAATAAATGTTTTTCACTACTCGAACAGAAAAATGCATAAAATAATCACTTGTACCACGCGCATCTTTTAAAAATTTACACTTGTGGTGTAAAAATACTGTATCTATACAATGATCCATGATTTGTTGACATCGCCTAATCAACGCACGCGTGAGAATGCCAAATGTACGTACCCTCGAAATCACATGACCCTCGAAAACACCTTACTGCGGGATGCATTGGCTTTGTTGATTGATTTTTCAATATTTTGGTGTGGGACGTCTTGCTTTGACGTTTCTTTTCGGCTTTACGTTTGGCATATCTAGCTTCGCAATTTCTGGTCTGGTCTACGTGGTTTTCTTGTCCTAATAGTCGGCGTATTTATCCCAGTTTACGTGCTGTATCGTTTGGGTCCCTTAAAGTTGGTTAATTAGCCATTCTGTCCTAGCTGCTCGCTGTTCTGATTAGCAGTTTACCGTCTTCATGTCGAGGCAGGGTCGCCTTATGCTTTAAACATGCGGGTTGGGATGTCGGGGCGATCAATGTTTACCGCGCCCTAAAGGACGTAGTAGGTGCTGGACCACATATATTAACCCTTTTGTGTCAACATCTCCTCAAAATGCTTAAAATGCTACCAATTGACCATTTAATTTTTCAAACTTTTAAAAGAAAGTTCAAATATTTACTCAGTGAATGACCATGTGCTGACCATGAGAACTGGTTCTCTTTTTGTAAATTTACCACTGGGATTTAGAAAAATATTTGTTGGTATTTTATCCGGCTTGACGAGTATAGGGTTATTTGTCTAGAAAACCTAAATCTGTGCTTAGTCTCTGTCCAATTGCAGGCCAAGAGAAAACTTTTTTGAAAACTTAATGCTGGAATGACAGGCTCGGCAAGTGAGCCAGTCATTCCAGTTGTAAATTTTCAAAAATTGTCTTCTCTTGACCTGCAAATAGACAAACCTCAAAACTACTGCAGAGGCCGTGTTACCATCACACCGACAAGTTGAAGTAATAGGGGGTTATCGGACTTAATAAATGTTAAGCGTAATGTTTGGAATGTGACAGTCCATAGTCAGAAGAAAAAAGAAAGGTTATTGGATGATTGGCTTGTTGCCAATGGTCAATTGACTCTGACAGGATATTGGTAGAGGTGATGGCACCACATAAACTCCCCAATAACCGTGTTAGTACTGAAATGTCAAAATATTTTGCAGTCGTATCAATTGAGTATGAAACCTATCAATTTGATTGGCGGCTAGAGAATGTCACCTGCCGTATTTGGATGAACATTGTTGAGAAAAGTCTTCCCAGTATATTATCAATTAATAACACTGTTTCCTCCCACTGTGGTATCGAAGCTCAGATCATTTGGTAAGTGCCTGTCCACATAAGAACAAATGCCTAATTTGTAGTGCCGATGTAAAAATGCAGCACCCCACAACAAGTTGTCGATATGCAAACGCAGAGGGACCCCGTCCAAAGTGTCAGTTAATGTGGCTTAAAGTTCTGTTCCTAGCTATTTTGTCGGATGAGATTGAGGTATTGGATGAGTGCCTGATGCAAATGCATGTCCAAGTATTTGGTAATATTATGATTACTGATACTGAAAGCATTCCTGCTGGACACCGTCAGTTGAGAACTCAGTCCTTGGAAAGTGTAAAGAAATCAGTCTTAGATCTCACGACTAACAATTGTTATGCATTACTTGGTTGAATTCTGTCTAACGGTTTCGGAGGAGTTGCGTTCCAAGTGATTTGAGCTTTTAACTGCTGTCCCTCTTGGAGCGGAGCAATATGTTAATGTCTTTTTGCACTCCACAATCATATCAGTTACTATCATACCCAAATTGGTTGAATTTCATCTAACAGTCTCAGAGGAGTTGCATTATAATCAAGTTCATGACCTTTGGACACCAAACCCACCCCAACGTGGACATAGCAGCTAGGACAATTTTTTATTTAATAAACTGGCCATGATAAATACTGATCAGATTATTGTCCAATGCTGCATAAGCATCGGCATTTGAACTATTTGGAAGCACCGATATTACCGGGCTTCGGATATCATCATAAGTACCAGAAGGTACCCATTAAAATAATTGCAACGGATATTTTCTGCTATGCTATCACACAATGTCATAAGAGAATTTAAGAAGGGCTTAAAAACCATAAACTACAAGAATTTTAAAATGTTTGGTGCCGAGAAGAATTAGTATTAATTAAAAATAACAAATTAGTTATAAATAAGCCGTCATCATTAATTAAAGTTTTATATTAATGTGCAAGATTTGCTAAAAATTCAGAATCTCTTTATGAATGAATCCAAAACAGAGGTCGCCCTCATATACATATCTACAAAGCATGGGCCTAAAGATAATGCTGATCCACTTTGTGCCAGCGAACCATGGTGGAAAAGTAAAATCATGGGCTCGCTGCTTTGCAGTAGTGTTGACATTGCTGTACGCTGCGTCATGGGCAACATAGCTTTCAAATCCTTCTGGAAGCTATGGATTCGTAGATTGCCCATGATTAAAAGGCTACGTTTATACAATGCAACCTGCGTACCCTTGATGCTGTATAACTGTACCATCTACGCAGCTCCAAAGGCAGCTCTAGACAAACTCGATGCCTGCCACCGCAAACACCTACACACCAGCAGAGGACTCCCATGGCCAGACAGCATAATTTCCAATGATGCACTATACAAGATGTGTAATACGTCGCCTCTGTGTGTAAAGGCTCCCGGCAAAGATGGCCCATGTTTCGTCATGTGCTAAGGATGCCAGAAGAGATACCAGTATAGAGAGCCTTGGAATTTCCCCTATGTGGAGCCAGCAAATAAAAAGCCAGGAGAGAACGTCATTCCAAAAATCTGCTAAGCATGCCACGAGGTGACCTCAAGAAAGCAGGACTCGACAAGGATGTACTTGCCGCAGATGCTAGAGTTGGAGACAGACTATCCGTGGGTGTACGAAAGCTTCCATGAGCATGGATATCATACTGTAACATATACTGAGCGTTGGGTGTGTGGGGTTGTGGAGTGGCAGAGACCTCTAACTTCTGGGCGACCAGCAACAGAGCGCATTTCTTGTATCAACAGCATGCACCAATGTTCTGCTTTCCACAATACAATTCGTTCACTGACAAAAATGGATCTAAATACGAGACAGAGATAATGAGATTGGTCGGACATGGAAATGTTGGTTGTGTGGTTCAGAAACCACAACCCATTTGACCCCGATGTTCTGACCCTAAGACGTCTCTCACCAATTATAAACTCTTAGGATAATGACAGCATCAACCTATGACGAGGCCGAATTAGCTGGAGGTATGCTAAAGCAGAAGCAAGATGAGGTGTTCTTTGAATAGGCCTTAATTAGTAGAAAATAGCATGTGCGCACACTTAAATCGCTACTGGAAGGCATGAGAATGGACAAAAAGTGGGTGCACATTGACCAACTTGTAGTGATCACACATGTTACTCTTTAAATTGGAATGACAAGACCCAGGAACCAAAATCAATAACTTCAACTATGAGTTCGCACGTGAGCCCACTACCCTTTTCGAATTTTGGTCCGTGAGAAAAAGGCAAAAGTCTGAATTATACTCAATCAATCACTTCACGGTGAAAAGCCAAATGTTGCCTTTCGTTATGTGAATGTAGATGCTGCCCTCCACCATTGTCCGTGGGTTCCTCAATGTACCTTCAGTGCTCTAGCTGATCACTGTATCAGGCGCATTGTGTCAAAGTATAGTAGCTACGAAATATATTTGACTTCGATGGTTACAGTTTTGATCGGTCAACAGAAACAAATGTACAGCAACAAGGTCAGAATAGTGGTTTTGGGGTTGGGGCGCTGATGTTACAATCATTACAAATTAAAACACCTGCGTATGAATAAAGAAGGGAGAACCACTGCTTAGCAACTCCAATAAGAGTCAGTTGATCGGGCTGCTATGTCAGAGACCAAGTGGCCAACGTAGATCAAGCTCTCAAAGTGAGGGTGATGTTGGTGCTCTCATTGTCAAAACTGATTAGTCTTGAGAAAACTAGAAAATCTGTAGTTGTGGTGAACGATGGCACCGTTGTATGCATATGTTGATGAAACATGTGAGAGCAACTGTGGGAAATGTATTCTCTACTACATTGATGAAAGAGCATGCTAGAGAAATGGCCTGTAATGTATCGAACGTCAAAACAGTTCTGATGTGGTGGAAGATTCAAATCCTCGTGAACACATTGCAAATTACGTCAGAGCTTATCCGCTAGATTATTCCTGGGGAGGTGCTAAAACAATAGCTACTACCTAGGGCAATATGAAACCTGAAGGTCCTACAATCTCTGAAGTCTGATACTGTTCCAGAAGCTGTATCTTGCTTTGGAAGGTTAGAACCACTTGCGAACAGATTGGCATGGCAGGCAAGAACATTATACTAAATATCTATACGAGAAAAAAGGATGATACACTCACAATATTGCATCATGTCAATTGACATTTAATGGTACTGGGTAATAAAAAGCTAAATCCGCAAACCCTAACTACGACTGAGTGTGGGCTTGCATGTGTCCCTGCTTACAGTGATTTCCAGGGCATCTCTTGCAACAACGTGTCTGCAGACCAAACGTACATTATCTTGAAAGATGAAGTAATCGAAAATGTGTAAACTTCAATAAACTGTTACGGTATTTATTGATTGGGTTAGATCATGGATTTAGAATTTCCAACAACTTCACGTTTTGCTTTGTATACAGTGTGGACTCTATATAACCCGAGCCTGTGTCCTTACACTGTGAAAATTGTATTTGGGAGATTTATATAAACCTTAATCCGAATACCACCTTATATTGAACCATATTATATTGGGTCCCCACTGTATTGAGAAATAATCATAAATGCTCAAGGCACTATTTATGTATAGTTTCATACTATAGGGCTTATATCTATAAGATTTAGTAATAAAGGATACAGTTTAATGTGTCTCGCATTTCTCACACATGATGGCATTTGTACACAAATTAGGGTCAACCCCACCGCATCGAAACAAATACAATTTAACAATTTCTCCAACAGCCTTAGCATGATGCTGCTAATATATCAATCTACATATTATATGTCATTAGTGAGCTAAAATCAGCTTCTATTCTCATGTACTACATTTTGAGGCTAATTGATATATTTCGAAGTTATTTTACTAATGTGCATCAAGGAATTGAGCTATGGCGTGACAACGGCATATCATCGCGCTATTAATCTTCACTAATCTCTCTATTAATCCACCCATACATCTCTGTTATGCAACACATACACTGATATTCTCTTGAGAAACCTCTTTCATAATATCCACCCTTTCATAGCCAAAATATGCTCACCGGAATGAACACTCCCATAATATCTGCAGCACCCTTGTCAATGACTAATGATGACCAACAATTACCACACATCATCAGTTTTAATGAGGCAAAAACAATTGACGATACGCTCAATCCATGGATCGACATGTGTTGTTCAACTTAGCTCACCTGCAGAGACAGTTGCTGAGAATTCGAATTGGTGAATGTGTATTCATAGGCATTCAAAATAATAATCTCTCTTCGTAATGTGCACGAATCATAAGAAAAATCAACAACTTTCTCCTTTGGCTGCTTCATCCCGAAAAGCTTGGCGATCCCTGCTTCAACTAAGCATCCGTTGTTGTTCAGCAATCACGATCCAGTGCTATAATTCAATAGTGTAACCCATTTACTGAAAGATACTGGCAAACATTAGCAGCTAGGGACCCACACATGAATCAATACATTTTACGATTAACTACCAATCCATCGTTTAGCCAATATCAAACTAAAGCCAGCATCATCCACATACACGCCACTGATTCATGCGTTATAGAAGATGACATGATAGACGTATTTATTTGCCTATCAAATCTTCCCACTGATCCTTGCATAGAAACACAGACCCCTATCCATAAGCAAATCCAATTTCTCACTAGTAATGCAAAATATCAAGGGAATCCGAAATGCCAGTTAAATATATGTCGACATACTGAATTACGTCACATGTACATTGACCTCACAACCAATTATGTCATGAATGACGTATCTAAGTCCGTCATAAAAACTTAATAGTCTATCAAGTTGTACGAATTGTATGGCTTTAATAAATAATACAAATTCTGTTGACTATTTTGAAATTAAGTAGCTTAATTTGTAGACTTCAAATGCCTATGCCAGTAACAATACGGAGTCAAATTAGTTTCAAAATATTCAACAGCTTACCTGTTTAATTTACTGGAAATTAAGAGTCATGGAGTTTATGGTTCGATGGATCCCAACATGGGCAATGCGTGGCCTGAGCTTAGCTAAAGATGGGTGAAGCATTGCTAAAACTGGATTCAGCTATTGCAGGTCGGGGATAAACTTGCAACATTTATAACAATAGTCTACCACCCATTACGCTGCACCCGCAAGCAATGCCACATTAGATTACTTACTTTATCCTTCACTTCTTCTGGAGCAAAGGTCATGAACAATGAGTCCATATGTTGCTATATGTACCCCGTCTGTTTGATATCAACCTTAAGTTAACGCATCCAGATATTCCTTCCTATGCTCTTCCTTTTCCCCGAGGGTCCAAGTCAACTCTTGTCTGGTTGTGTTGATTTTCGCAATGTGTGACCAAGCTATGTCTATCAGAATTTCCTCGTCTATCGACATTTGACATGCCCTCTGTCAGAGGTTGTTGTTTCTAACAATTTCTGGCCTGCAATATCCTCATGAGGCACGTTTTGATAATTGCCTGGGTCTTACTGACCATGTTTTCACTCCACATTGACCCGTGTGACAAAAGCATGCCTAAGAGATCAACATACTACTTATACAAATTAACGCTTTCACGGTCACGATTTAAAAAAGCCAAACCCTTGGCTCAGTGAATATCCATTTGCCTTTTCCAATAGAAGAGGACATTTTTGTAAATTTACCACTTGAATTTACATAAATAGCTTTCTTGTGACCACTGCAGCTTTAGTGGCCAATAAAATTCAATTTCAACTTCTTCCTTTCTCAGTACCCATTTGTATGCCAAAAGAAGATTCTTTTTAATTATCGCCAGAATAACATGTTGGCTTATAAAGCCAGTAATTTCAGTGATACATTTTCAAAACTAGTATTCTCCTGGCTTGTGAATGAGCATTCCTCAAGACCACTGCAGGTGCCGTTTTGGCTATTACATGCTTGAAATTGTTTCAGGTATGGTTAATGTCGAATCTTGTAAGTCATTTCCTTCTTTTAAAGTAATCTAAATGTATCATTTTCCTCTTTTAAATGTATCCAGTATGTATGTTTTGCATTTTTCAGCATTTACAAAAGAATGGCTGATTTGCTCGCGAACAAGAAAGCGAAGTTGAAGACCCATGCCTTGGCATACACGCCCGTAACTGGATGTGGGATCATCAACCTGGACAGTGTTGCACACAGGTGTGCTGATATAATGAAGTTCGAAGACAGCGAATCGAGGAACAAGATTTATGAGATCGTGGAGACTGTACTCAGTCTTAGACCTGCTTTTCCAAATAATGATAATGGTTAGTTTTTATTTGGAGATTAAACTGTGTCCTTATTTGCCTGACATTACCCCTCGCATCAATAGAACATTCTCGATGGCAAAGCTTTATTCAGCAAAGATACACAGATGATACGCGCTGTTGTGCAACTTAAATCACATTGCAATTAAAATGTATTCAAATATGTTTTGCCAAGGCAAGTGCCTAGATATTATGCAGCGAAACGTTTAGTTGAATATGGTCTTACGGCTATTCTCTTGCACATAAGAATGCATACTCATAATTTTATTATCTTCCTAAGCCGGATGCATAGGCTAGTTGCACGCTATAAACACAGTCTTATTGCACTAGGTGTCGGTAGCGTAAGTGTATCAATTTCCAGGAGAAAATACGAGACACCTCTTGCATACTTTGACAATTATGTGTGAGAACGATGTTGCTGTCAATAACAGGAACACTATTCAGTAAAATATATTTCAAAATAATTAGTAGTCGATGCGAATGGCACTTGCTACAGGTTCAATACAAATTTGAATGAAAATTATTTCTGCAACAACGTTTACCCGCTCAACGAATATAGCATCCAATCATTTCAACAAATATAGAGCAAGGGTATTACATGTTGGGTAAGGTGGACAGCAATCAAAAGGCATCTCAAATCTTGTACAAATAGTTCTATATTTAATGGGACATGATACATTTAATAACTATTGTCAACACCATCATACAAGGCGAGCAAGTTGTCACCCTGTTTTATCAATCTATAGACGGAATGTCTCTAATGGTAATACTTGTTAGTATCTTGATAAAGGTAGACACTGTGATGAGACTGGACATCTTTATTTAGAAAGCTGTGTTATATTTCTGAGACGATTCTTGTTAAACTCTGTAGATTTTGAAATTGAAACTCTATAACGTGTCATATAATTAATAAGAAATGCCAAGGAGCTTGTAAATATACTTTATCACGTAAGCCACTTTGTAGTCAATTGCATGCCATTCATCAAACCATTACACATCATTTTATATCCCTCTAGTGTAATAAAGCCATGGCGTACTTCGCGTGATATATAATATTATGGAGTTTTTTCACCAGGCAGCGATACCACTGCTGCCGTTATTTTACAACTGTTAAACTTGCGTAGAATGAAACATTTTGATTAATTTTAAGAGAAAGCTTAAACATTCTAAAACAACCACATAGCAATAATTTAAGAACTGAGATAAGAGGATGTTGTGTTTGTAACCATATGTTGTTGCGTATTTATCAGAACTCGCAGTAGTGAAGCGCTAGTTGTAGCAAAACTCTCTTTTTGTATCGCGGGGAAATAGCCAGAATCTGTCTGAAACGTCGGAATAATAGCTTATGTACTAAATAGAACCTCACACGAATGGACCTTTCTTGTTTTAGCTGTGCCCCGCCGATCTCTAGCTAAGCTCCACCCACACCTCGCTCGTGTTGAGATCGATCAATCTCTGAACACCCTAACTATCAATTTTCAAAGATCTACACAGGTAGGCTGTTGAGTATTTTGAAACTAATTTGACTGGGTGCTGTTTCCGCCTAAGGCACTGCATAAGGCAGCAACAGCGCCCAGTCAAATTAATTTCAAAATAATCAACAGCATGTTTATTACATGGATAAGAATTACAAAGACATACAATTCATACAACACGTCAGACTATTTGAGACTTGACAATCGTAACGATTGTGAACTCCTCATACACACGCTGAGCTGATTATGACGTCATACGAGGTCAGATGATGGATGGATACTCTGGAAAGGTGAATTGCCATTTCGCATCAAATGTACCACACTCGTTTAGTAATATCTCATTTGGAGCTCGCTAAAGCTAGTTCCAAATAAGACTTTACTAATCTCGTATGTTAAACTTGATACGAAATGTGAATTCTTGTGAGATTCTCTATAGTTTATATCTTATGCACATTATATTGATCTAAAGGACGAATTAAGTATCAAATGCATCCCGGAATACTACTGAAATTAGTAATCGCATTCACGAAATGACATTCAATGGATGAGTTCAGTCTGCCACTCAAGTATTGGCGTCATAATTAATTACGTCACGTATAGGTTGACGTCATAATCATAACTGACATAAAATACTCCGTCATGAACCTGGAATGGGCCGTCAGCTGTACGAATTGTATGTTTTTATTATTTAGTAAACATTATACTCAAGATTTTGAAACTAATTTGATTGGCAGTTAACTGTATAGCTACCGTGAAATTGGGATTCTGGGAATTCCGGATGCAAAGTATATAAATCGATCCCAACACACATAAAGCATGGGCGTGGTTTAGCTAGAGATTGGCGAGGCATAGTTAAAAGTGGATTCATTCATTTAATCAACTTTGTTAGCATCTCGAGAATAGCGCCATCAATAGAATTATGAACACACATCTTTGCGTATTTTATATTTATTAATGTTTCTTTGCAAATTTGTGTACAATAGATGAATTGCCAGAGATATATTGCTGGCATCTGATTAAACGGCCACGGATAAATCTAGCAAAGTGGAGATACTGGACCACAGGCATGTTTAAAGTTTTAGACGCTGATTATGATGGGTACATAAGCAAGGAACAGTTTAATAGGTTTTATCTAGCAACAAAATGGAAGAATGACAAAGAGTTCTTGGATCGTGCATTTTCTTCCATCGACACATCCAATGCGGGGAATCTCTCTGAAGAACAGTTTGTCGATGCATTTTTGAAGTATATGGTAGATCCGGATGAAACTGCCGACCAATATCCGCTCTTTTGAGGAACAACTGATGAATTTCTAAAACGTTGATTGACATGACCATGAAAATGTGTCTGTTTATGGATAAATGAAAAAGAAAATTTATCGGTAATATGCTGAATTTGACGGATCTTCCAATCTCAATTTTAACTAGATGAAGTTGAAGTTGCTGAAGCAACTTCAAGTCTGCGTGCAGAATCTGAAGATCGTAGGCTACCTGATGCTAGAAGGCTGTTAAATTTCACCATGATCTGCAAGAAACTCTAGGAGGCGTAGCGGTCTGAATATCATTCCTGTTCATTTCCTACGGCCTTTTTGGTCAAGCAAAAGGGGATTTCTCGGAAACCGTACACCAAATCCAATTTCTATAAAGGGCATTTACATGCCCTGATCCGTACTAGGAATGACTCAAGTTTAGAGGTGATTGTTCCAAAACTGGGCCATGTATCATCAAATTAATTTTCAATACATTCCGTATGTAAATATTTGACTGCTTTGCAAAAGTTAGGATATCTCATGAACCGATCACAGTATCGTAGTTCCGTAAATGGCATCTAAGAGGCATATTCGACCCGAATCAGCCGGCTCAAAACACGAAACAATCCAGACATAATTTCTTAATCCATCAGCAAATTGCGGAAATATTTGTCAGTGTGCATATTTGCAAAAAACAAATGGTTCACTAACCATTTTCGTGATGTAAACAATTAGAGCCTCTAGTATCAGGCGATGTCTCAAATTACAACACTCTGACCATCATAGATGTAATAATTATAAAGATGCCACCAAATTGTACTTATGCAGCATTTTCTAAGAATGGGTCACTGGACCCAAAAAAGATTTTGGCTCAGGATGCGGCTCAAGAGATGATAGACATATGTTAAATTTCAAGACGATTGAGAAAAGATGCTAGCATCAGCTGCTGAGGGCCTTTTTGGGAAAGGAAAATGGGATTTCTCGGATACCATACACCAGATCTAATTTTTATTAATGACCTATACATGCCCTGGACGTACTAGGAATGTATCAAGTTTAGGTGATAGTTACAAAAAAGGTCAGGAAATATTTGTTTACATTACAAAAATTAGGATATCTCATGAACCGATCATGATATTGGAGTTCTGTAAACAGTGTCTGAGAGCATATTTCGCCCGTGATAGGCAGGAACATATAAGGAAATGATACAACTATAATTTGGTAATCTATTGGCAAATCACTGAAATATTTGTTAGCGTGCAGATTTGCAATAACAGAAATGTTAATATGTTTACTGCCGATTCCATATGTGTAAACAATAGGAGCATCGAGTATCTAGGGATAATTCAAATTACAACACACTGACTACCATAGAAGTAAGAATTATAATGATGCTACAAAATGTATTTATACAGCAATTTCTCAAAATGGTTACCAGGACCCCAAAGAATTTATGGGTCAGGATGCGGAGCAAGAGATGATAGACGTCTATACAGTTTCAAGAGAATCGAGAGAAAATGCTAGCAGCAGTTGCTGTTCGAATATCATTCCCATACATTTCATATGGGGAATTTTGGGCAAGGAATGGTAGATTTCTCAGAAACCATACGGCAGATCTAATTTCCCTAAGGAATATGTATATGATCTTGTCTGTATTAGAAGTGTACCAAGTTTAGAGGTACTAGTTCCAAAACTGGTTTATTTATCATCAAATCAATTTCCCATACATTCCCTATAGAATTATTTGTTTACGATACACAAATCAGGATATCTAATGATCCAATAATGCTGTCGGAGTTCTGTAAATGGCATTTGAGAAGCAATTTCACCCCGGATGAGCCGCATGAAACCGTGAAACGATCCGACCATAATTCCGTCATCTATAGACAAATGAGGCCCACAAATTTTACTTATGCAGCATTTTCTCAAAAACGGGTCACCATACTCAAGAAATTATTTTTGCAGGCGATGCCGGATATAACATGCCAGAAGTCTCTAAAGTGTCAAGACAGTCGACGCAAAACTCTAGGAGTAGTCGCTGACTGAATATTCCTCCTATACATTTCCTATGGGACATGTCGGCCACGGAAATGCGGATTTCTGAAAGACCTCTGTGTTCGCTAACGATTGTATTGCCTTAATCCACAGGAGGAGGATGCATCTACCTATATGCTAAATTTCAACAATCTGACTGCCCTTAAAATATGAATTATCTGGATTCCAAAAAATTGTGCTTATACCCGATTTTCTCAAAAACGGCACGTTGTACACAAAAAATATTTTGAATGAAGATGAGAGTCATCACATGGTAGACGTCTGTCTAGTTTGAAGATGATCGATAAAAAAACTCTAGAAGCATACATTTCCTATGGGACTTTTTGTCTACGGAAATGCGGATATCTCGGGAAATATAATTTCGATCCAAAAGAAATGTAATAGCACCATAGACCATGAGGAGTACTATAAATTTTCCAAATTTGAATCTGATTGGATGAAAACTGTAGGAGTTAGGTGGCTTATAAAACGTGACGAGGAAGAAGACTAGGAATAAGAATAAGAATTAGAGTACATTTACTGAAGTAAGTGTAAATCTGCGATGACAAAGCACTAAGGATTATTGTACGGACTCTTCTTATATGACTGCCATTTTGAAATATAAAATTTAAGATTTATTTGACGCAATCAACTTAAACTTGTAAAGGGAGGTAATTCATGCCAAAACAAACATTTGTCAATTTGATCCATGATTGACCTTGACCTTGCTCGGGTCACTTTCAACCCATCATCATTGGGTCCGGCATGTGTGATATACCTATCGTAAAGCTTTCATGAAAATCAAGGAAAACCCCTGGATTTAATTGGCACACCCAACCTCAACAGGTAAAGATAGGTAATTCATGTCAAAACCAAAGATTTGTCAATTTGACCCCTGATTGACCTTTACCTTGGTCAGGTCACTTTCAAACCATCACAATTGGAACCAGCATGCATGATATACCTTTAGTAAAGTTAGTTTGGCCCGGGAAGTCAGAGAGAATGGAAATTCATCAGATTTAATTGACTCACTCAACCTCAACAGGTAAAGGGAGGTAATTTATTCCAAAAACAAAAATTTGACAATTTGACACCTGATTGACCTTGACCTTGGTCGGGTCACCTTCAAACCATCACCATGGGACCCAGCATGCGTGATATACCTTCAGTAAAGTTTTCAGGAAAATCAAGGAAAAGGCCCTGAAGTGTCAAATAAATGAGAAATTAATGAAGTTAGATTGGCCCAGGTAGTCAGAGAGAATGGACATCCATCAGGTTTAATTGACTCACTCAACTTCAACAGGTAAAGGTAGGTAATTCATGCCAAAACAAAAATTTGTCAATTTGACCGCTGACTGACCTTGCCCTTGGTCAGGTCACTTTAAAACCATCACCGTTGGATTCGGCATGTGTGATATACCTCTGGTAGAGTTTTCATGAAAATCAAGGAAAAAGCCCTGAAGTGTCAAATAACCGAGAAATTAATGAATTTAGTTGGAGCAAGTAGTCAGTGAGAATTGAAATTCCTCAGATTTAATTGACCCACTCAACTTCAACAGGTAAAGAGAGGTAATTCATGCCAAAAACAAAGATTTGTCAATTTGACCCCTGATTGACCTTGAGCTTGGTCGGGTCACTTTCAAACCATCACCATTGGATCTGGTATGCGTGATACACCTCAAGTAAAGTTTTCACGAAAATCAAGAAAAAAGCCCTGAAGTGTCAAATAACCAAGAAATTGAAGAATTTAGTTTAGCCCAGATAGTCAGAGAGAATCGGAATTCATCAGATTTAATTGACCCACTCAACTTCAACAGGTAAAGAGAGGTAATTCATGCCAAAAACAAAAATGTGTCAATTTGACCCCTGATTGACCTTGAACTTGGTCGGGTCACTTTCAAACAATCACCATTGGATCCGGCATGCGTGATATACCGTTGGTAAAGTTTTCATGAAAATCATGGAAAAAGCCATGAAGTGTCAAATAACTGAGAAATTAATGAATTTATTTTGGCCCAGGTGGTAATAGAGAATGGAAATTCATCAGATTTAACTGACTCACTCTACTTCAACAGGTAATAGGAGGTAATTTATTGCTCGGGCATTAAAAAAAAAAAATTTTGTTTGCAAAAGAATCTTTCTGAAATTCTTTTTTTCATCCAGACATTCATTTCTGCAAGAAAACGAAAACTGGTACATTTTATGCCAAGGAAGCGTGGCCTCCCACATGGGCAATTGCCCACCTCGTTGTGGGAACCCTTCAGGACATTTATGGTAACATCTGGACCAAGTCTTGTTGAGATCCGATCAAAACTCTAGGCATAGTAGCACTTCAAACATCCATTTGAAATCACCATATATTTCCTATGGGTGTTTATTTCATGCATTGTGGGTTCAAAGGCCTGGCGGCAATTTTGAAAAAAAAAAATCTTTCAAAAACAAAAGGTTAGTGGTAACATCCTCAGTAAACATGGCAGTGATCTATTCAAAACTCTGGCTGTAGTAGCAGTTTAAATATCAAAATTGAACATCCCCATACATTTCCTATGGGACTTTTTGCCCACTCAAAGGTGGGTAGCTCGAAAACTGTTAAGTGGATCCAAAATAAAAGTAATATCAAGCGATCGTGGCATGGGCCCTTGAAGTTGTGAAAGTTTGGAGTTGATCGGATGAAAACTGAAGGAGGAGAGCACTCCTACACTTTTGGGAGAAGAATAATAAGAATAATAATACTAATAAGAAAGATCCTGAGTAAAACAATAATCTGTGATAGATCGCAGATTAACTAGAACACATTTAGTGAAGTAACTGTAAATCTGCGATGACTGGGTATTAAGGAGTATTATAAGCCCTCTTCTCATAGGATCATTGAACATGTCTGATGCTGATCTGTTAAAAAGTCTAAATGTTGTCACAGTTCAAAGATCCATAGTTGAAATCCCCATACTTTTAAACAGGGTATGGAAAAGCTGATTTCTTGAAAACTGATAGCCTTGGCCCTAAAGTATAAAATAATCTGTCCTGATTTGCTGTAGTAAAATTTCTACCAAAATCAAGGAAAATGCCATTAAATGTCAAATAAAGGACAGATTAATAAATTAAATTTTTTGCATTTGGCATGAATTACCTCCCTTAAACTGTTGGCCGGATCAACTTTAAATTTGATATCAAATCAGGGCAATATGAGAGCTCGAGGTTCACCAAATTTCAAGTCGATCGGAGCAAAACTCATTTTTGGACACACCATATTTCAACTCTTTATTAGAAGAGACCTTATACTATTTCTTCATGGCCATACATTGCAGATTTACAGTTACTTCAGTAAATGTTCTCTAGTCATTATTATTCTTCTTCTTCCAAAATAAAAGTAATAGCAAGCAATTGTGGCATGGGCCCTTGAAGTTGTGAAAGCTTGGAATTGATCGGATGAAAACTGAAGGATGAGAGCACTCCTACACTTTTGGGGGAATAATAATAATACTAATAATAATAATAATAATAAGAAAGATCCTGAGTAAAAACAATAATCAGCGATAGATTGCAGATTAATAATAATAATAATAATAATAATAATAATAATAATAATAATAATAATAAGAAAGATCCTGAGTAACTGTAATAATCTGCGATTTAATCGCAGATTAATAAAAAAGAAAGAACCGATGTTAGAACATCGCAGACTACATCATACACGCAGACTAATTAAATAAAAAGAAATTTCGTTTGATGCTTAAAGGTTAATGGGAATGCGTTTAAAAATAAATTTGTATGCATTCTTATTCTAGGTAAGAGGTAACATGATTAAGAGGTCATGTGACCTTTAGTTGCAACTTGCAACTACTCTAAGTTGGTCGGCCCATCTGTCTGTCCGTCCATTGATGCCCCACCCCCACACCATCTGTCCATCCGTACGGCCGTCCATCTAGGCATCCATCTGTCCTCGGCCGTCCGTATGTCTGTCCATCTGTCAAATGTTTGACATATTGGATAAAGGTTGCAGAAGTCGCAACTACAGCATGTCATACTTTTTACCAATGTAAGCTAGCTGGATACCAGGTTATATAATCACAATGTGCCATATTCTGTGCGTGTTGGTCAATTGCTTTGGACACATATTTAGTACATCCACTCGTAGATTACTAACACCAATTAAAACAGCAGACGTTGAGAAGGCATTTCAGCTTTTATGCACCACCTTCCCATCGACGCCGTAGGTCAAGACACCCTTATCGCGCTACCCAAGCCCACCCAAGAAGCCACCTGGGCCCCGAGCCAATCTGTGGCCCATTGCGCTCCTCAACAGCATATGGAAAATCCTATCCGATGTTACTCTATGCCGCATTCGAGACAAGATCGATTACTTCACCGGATCATGTCAAAGTGGCTTCAAACGTGGACGCAGCTGCACAGACATTGTATGGGCTCAATGCATGCTTGTGTCGGTAGTCATGTCCAAACACTGGGACTTCCACAAAATGGGCATTGACATGTCACGAGCCTTCGACATAATTAAATGCTCAAAGATCCTTGATGTACTACGCCAGACCAGTTACAAATGAAGATGAGCTACGGCAAGTGAGACTACTGCTTGCAGACACTAAGCTGAGAGTACGAGTCAAGTCAGTGACGTCTGTAGAGATTGAGATATCAATCGGCTACCCACAGGGAGATGGTCTATCTCCGGTGCTTTTCACCTGCTACCTTGCTGCCGCATTGAAATCCCCCCCCCCCCCAGTGCCAATACTGGGCATGCCACTAGGGATGGAGTAGGCCGACGATGTGGACTTCATAGACGAGGAAAAGAAACCCTCCCAATAGCTGCAAGCAAACTAAAAATTGAGAATCTCTTTATGAATGAATCCAAAACAGAGTTCATCCACATATACCTATCGACAAAGCAAGAAGCTACAGAAAATGACGACCCACTTCGTGGCGGTGAACCATGGAGGAAAAGTAAAATCCTGGGCTCACTGCTTTGCAGTACTGCTGACATTTCTGCACGCTGCGTCATGGGGAACATAACTTTCCGGTGCTTCTGGAAGCTATGGGTTCGTAGATCAAAGATGCCCTTGATAAAGAGGCTACGTGTATACAAAACAACCTGCGTATCCTTGATGCTGTAGAACTGTAACAGCTGGTCAGCTCCAAAGGCAAACTCTAGACAAACTCAATGCCTGCCACCGCAAACACCTGTACACCATCACTGGGCACCAATGATTAGACAGCATAATTTTCAACGATGCACTATACAAGATGTGTAGCACGTCGCCGCTGTCTCTAAATGTCGCCCAGCAAAGATGGTCCATGTTTGGCCATGTGCTAAGGATGCCAGAAGAGACACCAGCACAGGCAGCCTTTGAATTCGCCCTACTCAGAGCCAGCACATACAAAGCCAGGAGAGGACTTCATTGCAGAAATCTGCTGAGCGTGCTATGAGGTGACCTAAAAAACCAGGACTCAGTACACTCAAGTCAAGAATGGACCTGAGCGAGCTAAGGATTTCGGCTGAGGACAAAACATAGTGGGAAAATGTGAAGAAGGACTGATTGCAGCTGCAGGATGTTTCTACTATAACTGCCGCAGAATACAGTGATCATACAATGTTAGATGGTGGATGAGTACAAACAGTAATCCCACTTGAAGCCTCTTTTTGCTATGCCATTAGCTTTTACCTCAGGATCGTAATCATAATAAAACCCACTGTTCTAATTATCTATGATGGTCTACTTGTGTTTATCACAAATATATGACATTTAAAACATTAAAACATTACATGTTTTAAACCTTTGGCCGACTTTGTCTTGTTGTTGTTGTTGTTGTTGTTGTTGTTGTTGTTGTTGTTGTTGTTGTTGTTGTTGTTGTTGTTGTTGATGATGAATTGTATTATGGACACATGTGCGCATGCACGCACGCACATATGCACGAATTCAATTGCGTACCTTTATCATGAATTCAGAGACAACACACGCATTGCTACAAAGACACTCTTTTCGCACATGCCTGCACCCGTACACGCCTGTCACGAACACACACTGTTTCTTATATATTTGAATTATCTTTCAAATTACAACTTCATGTGTCTACGTGTTATTTGCAGCTGAAACGGAGGGATTCAATCCGCCACTCAAGCATCCGACATCATAGACAAAATACGTCACTTGTTAGCTGACGCCACAGTGAAATGGCGTGGATCCAACAGAATTGTATTGTTTGCATTGGCAATTTACTAAACATTCTATTGAATTTGATTTAAACACATTTTATTATAGGCTTTGTACAAAGTTATTGGGCAACATATGTTTCAATGTAGGACATAGATTCAACCGCTTGCACAAATTGGGCGGAGCGTAGTTAGAAATGGGTGTGGCATAGTTAAAAATAACCTCTCTATCATATACAGACAAGTTGATTTATGATTAGACATTCGAAGCTAATTTAAGAACTCACTTGAAATATTTCTCTCAAATTGTCTGAGCTTCATCAGCACCATGGATCTCATGTTGGTGTCGTTCGCTCCGAGATTCGGGACGAACGAGAGGCGACCAGAGATTAATCAGGCGATTTGAGCGAAATATTCCAAGTGAGTTAATAGATTATCTTCGAGTTGATTAGCATGCCTAATTTTGAATCCGAAGATAGGTAACAATATATTTGGACTTGATTAATTTATGATTATGACAGTGGTCGACAGGCATCAATACATATATGTGCATTCTCGTTGAAATACGTACCTTCTTGCTACTGACAATTCGCTTACGTTATCGTATAGCTCCATTGTACTGCTTAATGGACCTTTCCAGCCTATCCATCATTCGTATGACGTCATAATCAACCACATTACGTGTATGATGACGTAATAGTCAATGACGTTATGACTTATGAATGATGTAGATAAGTGCGGCATGCGACGCTTATTGATGACGCACTAAGCAATGTTGTACGAATTGTATGTCTGTACTATTTAAGAAACATAGGCAGCAGCAGCACCCAGTCAACTTAGATTAAAAATATAGCTTACCTGCATAGTTTTCTGGGAATTGAGATTAAGAGAGTGTATGGATCTACAGATCCCAACACGGGAACAGCATGTGTGGGGGTTAGCTAGAGATGGGAAGGGCATAGGTAAAACTGGATTCATCAATCGCTTATAGTGTCTGAGGGAGCAACAACTGTGCTGAATGTTGCTAAAAACCAACATAAGTTCACCTATAGTGAGGGGGTAATTGTCATAATTTAAAGTCCCGTGTGCAATGTCTGTCCAAAGCAGGTGTTTGATCTTATCAGCTGCTCCCGACGTTAAATGATTCGAAAAATATTGTTGGCATTTTTTCCTAGCTCATTTACCATATACGATGACTTTCCAAATATCATGCATGCCCGAATATATTTTAAAATTCTAATTTGCTCCAAAAGGTTCCAAGTTGGTATTGAATTCAAATATTATGTGCTGAATTCAGTTTTGAGGTCTAGACCACACATTCATGGGAGGAATTGAGCAAAAACGGGCCAATATGGCCAATTTTCAAATATCGTACATGCCCAAATATGGCAAAAAATGTTGCACGAGGCATAGGGACCTACAAATTTGTATGAATTCGATTATGACATCTAAACTACACATTTTTAGAGTAACTGAGCAACAGGAAAACAAGCCAAAATAAAAATATTTTAACAACTTTTCAACCGAATTTAGACTGACCGTCTTACTTTTAGGTATTAAATCAGACACAATATAGCTAATGTCTGACACTTATCCGTAAATGTGAAAAACAATATATGCAATAATCAGTTAAAATGTGGCGTGTGTAGGCCAGCATCTTTCTGTCAGAGGCGAAGGTACTGACCTATTCAGACCATGTTTGGACTAAAATCATTTTACTCTTGGAGGAAGGGAGTACCGAACTACTCAGGCCATGTTTGGATTAAATTCATCGTTAATCTGAGAGGAAGGCAATAGCCTACTCAGGGCATGATTTGACTAGAACCATTGTAGTGAAACGAGAATTTCATTGATCCTCCTCCTCATCATAACTAAATTCTACTTCAAAGTCACATGGAAGTTCATCATCAGTGAGTTCATGACTGGTTTCGGAGATAGTGTCACATTTTTGACATCGGCACACATCAGTGCATACCAGCACCTATATCAATTTGTCACACATTTCGTCTTGCAACCACACATCATTAGTTCAATCATGTCCGTTGGAGCGGGTAGTTGATCAATAGCAGTTGGTATCAGAGTGTTATCAGTTAATGCCCACTTAAACGAAACTGGATCAGGACATGCTTCAATAAGTAGGTCACATAGTGGCTACATAGTATTTTGAAACCAAGCGCAGAGAGCGTTGGTCAAATATTTCAGAACTTTTCCGATTTTTGCTTTATAGATGCCACCTCAAATCTGGGATTGAAGTTATAGTGTCTGGACGTCGATTATAAAGAAATAAAATAAATGTCTAAAACAAACCTCTACAGGCCGGCTATTACCTCATCCATAGGCACTAAGTTATTAGAACAAAGCATTTTAAATGACGCTAAATCAATATCGTCATACTCAAGGAATATTTTGAAAGCATTCTGCTTTTTACTTTCCAAAACAAGCAACGCAAGCTTTAAAAAGGATTAGACTCACTTTGCGTTTTTGCTTGCGAAATCATATTTGCATCAGCCCCCTTCTGGTTATGATGGCGAAGAATTTCTGGATATTCGGGAATATTAGATACACACTGTGTTGGCAAGATACACTTTTAGATCCTTTTTTGTTCCGATGCGTGGCAATATCTGTTTGAGTATAAAATTTACTATGAATGCAGAATACTTTATGCCTTAACGAATGGCTTTTCCAGCTGTTCGCTTTTCTCTAGTCTGCTCCTTAAGAGACGCTTCCATGTATCTATCGAAGACTAATTGAATCTCGGTAAATCCTTCACTTTTTCAAATCATTTTATCGATGAACACATTACTCAAATATTTATATGTTTTAGTTTCTTTTGTTTTGACAATCTGATTGACTAATGGCATACCATCAAATATAACTACTTTGGAATCATTGGTACATGATCATAATACCGTACCTAATATGGAATCATCGCTACTGGTATTTGAAGACTGTAGCGTAGTTAACCTTGACTCGTTAGCTGTATCCTCAATAATATGCATAATTTTGTTGTTATCATTGCATGGCAAGAGTTTTCTATCAAAGCTGAATAGAGAACGTGATTTGACTGACAATTCATTCTGTCCAATAAGTTTATGTAAACTAAAGCCATGCTGTTTCAGTGAGACAAGTATGATGCGCTGCGTAAGTTCCCGGTCTACTTTGAGATCTACCATGTGTCCAATATGTCCTTCTAACTTTGTTTTAAGAATTTTTACAACAGACGTCAATGTGAGAAGATTGCCCTTCTTCATTCTAAACCAAATAGTGTATTCGCCAGTTATTTGTTCATCCACAAAGGGTTTTTTCCAGTTCTTCTCCAACGAGTCTGTGATTCAATATATCTGCCTCTGCTTTGCCATACAGCACTGCTTTTTGATATCAAATTGTAGACTGATTGTGAATCGTCAAAACTGACATCAAAGGTCTCAAGATTGCCCGTTAACTTACTAACATTGGACACAATATGAACATTCATCGAACCCGTGGGTTGATAAGCATGTGTTCTCGCATAGTTGTCACATTATTGGACAAGCAAAATCCATCACATATCCTGTTCAACTCAGAGGCAACTATGCCAAATCTATAAATATAGCATTGTTAAGTAAGAGACATTTAACTCCATTCAAAATGTTCATTGCACGGGTTTCCTACTCAATGCCATGGTCTGGGCCAATAGCACTAAATCCTGCAACACATTTATTGACTGAAAATGCTTTTCTGTATACCGCCACTTATCTGGCTCTTTCTCTTTCAACTGATGCCTTCGTTCTGAGTACTCTAGCATTAGACGGGCATAGTTGTGAAAGCCGCGCAGGAAAACGTAGGGAATCATCTGAACAAGTACAGAAATGTGCAAGTTCCAATTGCCTAGCCATGTAATACGTGTGAAGAGAGGTAATATCTCATACCTATCCATGAGGTTTCTAAAACAGTGATTGGTGTGCCAAAGAAGTGTCATAGTTATGCAAATTGGTGAAGATTTCAGCTTCACTAAGGTCATTAATCAGTTCCTCATGGGTAAGCCGACGTTTCGGATCAGCTGAACTCAGTAGATACACTGATACAATCGACATTAATTTTGTCAGCAACATCAGGGCATATGACTAAAATTGCTTGATGCATAGTTTATGCAAGGCCAGATAGGGGGCTATGTATGCCTCCATAGCATAGTTTCATATGTTTCCCACTAGTATAGTAGATTAAGAAAAATCGTTCAAATTGTGAAACAATTACCACTTTTGGCATGTAAGAAGTTTTCGGTATATGCTTTCATATAAAATCAGGACACATGCGATTGGGGCCATCTTGTAATCTTGTAATAGAGTGCCCGGGTAATATTATAAAGTGTCATTTAAAGTAAATTTTAACTTGAAAATTGGAAATTTCTTGTTTCAATTATACACAGATAATTGATTCAAGAGTCTTTAAACGTCTAAATAAATATGTATCTGTAAGATATATTGCAGATTTAGTGCAACAACTACTGATTAAACTCTACAAGACAATCAACTCATTGCCATTTTCGAATAATTCGCCCCTTCAACTGAACATCGTCAGCACCTGCCCTAGCCATAGTTAACCGTCGTATGTTTTGTAGTGCATGATAGTTTGTGAGTCTTTGTCGGCATACACAATGTCTAAAACGTGTAAGATTGTAGATCCTAGTGCAAGTACCTCTCAGTGTTTAGAAAGTCTGGACTCATCAAATGTAACCCACTGGCAGCGTTGTGTTCTCTGCCAGACAGAAACAGATGAGAGATTAGTTGATCCTGGACTATGTATATATATACTTACCCGTGAAAAAAGATATTTCCAGAATGGACACTGGTGAATGTATGGAGACAACTCTTCGGACAAACAGAGCACGATGGCATAACAGCTGTCGAAGTAAAGTTGACAAGCAAAAGCCTCTGCGTACGCAGAAAAGAAAAGCCAAAGAAGATGAAGAACCCGAACAAATTCCAGTTAAAACCAGACATACGTCTGTAGCAAGTTCAATGAAAGGGACAGAACATTGCTCCTTCTGTGACGAAGATGGCACTAATGAACACATTCGCAGTGCATTGGCATTAGCAGTTGATCACTGTGTTCGAGACTATGCCTACATATTACAGGACAGAAAACTTCTAGGCAAGCTTTCAGAAGGGGTGTGCCTGCTTTAAATGCAAGATACCATCTCAGTTGCCTGACTGCTCTGCACAATCCGGTCAGACAGCACCAGACAGAAAGCACCCATACTGACACAAATATGAAGACTGATAGTCTAGTATTAGCAGAATTAATTTCATATATAGAATAATTAGGGCAGGACTAAACACATACAATTTTTAAATTTTGTCATTTAGTAAAACTATATGAAACACAACTGAGTGAAATAGATCCTTGTTTTTCATGGAAAGTGAACAATACTAGACTGAAAGAAAGATTGCTATGTCTAATACCTGATTTGAGAGCTTAAATTCAATGGCGAGATGTCATTATGATGTTTAATGCAGACATTGGTGAAGCCATCAAAATCGTGTGTTCATATATTTCTGATGATGGCACATTTCATTTGGTATGCGCTGCGCAAATAGTGAGGCAAGAAATCCTACAACATGACCATTCCTTTAATGGTAACTTCGAAAAGGGATGTGTGGTTGAAGCTGTCCCAGAAAGTATTCTCGCTCTTATGAGAATGATTTTGCGAGGCACAAGTATTCAAGCGCAAAAGGAGTCACCAGATGCTGTAACAAAGGTAGCATTAGCACTCTCACAGTTGTTAGTATTTAATACCAAGAAAACTCCCAGCGAACAATATAGAACTCATATACGGCATGCTAAGTCACGAGAGACACCCCTTGCTATATACACTGGACTGGTTATTCATTCCAAAACAAGACAAAGAGAGCTAATTGATAAGTTCTCAAGCCATGGCTTATGTATATCATATGATATAACAAAGGAAATTTCTACAACCCTTGCAAATAGTGTCTGTGCACAGTTTGAAAGAGATGATTGTGTCTGTCTCTCTACTCTGCAGTCAATAATGTCGACCATAATCCATCTGCAAGGAATGCTATAGACTCATTTCATGGAACTGCTATATCTCTTGTTCAATTCCCATGTCCGGAAACTCCTGGAACTGAACAAGACCGAATAATGATAGATTCAACTGTTAGCCACCAGAAAACATCGTCACCACTACCAGCTGACTATTCAGAAGCGAGTCATGTGGAACTATCAACAAAAGATCTTATTTCACCTGTAACAGAGGGACACGTTGCGGCACAGATTACTGTATTAGCCACACCTAAAGAAGAGAAATATGGCTGGTTGGATTTCCTGGCTGAAAGCTTACTTAAAGAGGAGACAGTAAACCCTGGCGATCTTGTCTTATGGGCAGCATACCATGCTAAGAGGCAGCCAGATAACATTGGCTCTGTCTCACAAATTGCACTTATGCTCTATTTGTAAAGCCAGCAACACAGTAGCAATGATACTACACGCAATGATGCTTTGTTAGTCTGGAGATGATAATAACTGGATCTGCATAATCTTCATCTGTTAGTCGGGCCAGCAAACCGACGTGCTAAGACTGACCTATGTGACATCACAGCTGGAAATAGTCAAATAAAGCTGTCAACTGTCGTAAAGGATCTTGGTGTATACTTAGACAATGAACTGACTATGGATAAACATGTTAGTTACATCTGCAAAGTCTGCTATTTTCAATTGCGCAATATCGGCAGCATCAGGCGCTATATCACAAAAGAGGCCGCGATCATGCTAGTACGAGCATTGATAACGTCGCGCCTGGATTATTGTAATAGCCTCCTGATTGGCGCCTCAAAAGAACTTATTCAGCGACTTCAGGTGGTCCAGAACACTGCAGCGAGAATCATATCCCTGTGTGCCAAGCGAGAACACATTACTCCGGTCCTACATGATTTGCACTGGCTCCCCATTGTGCAAAGAATAACTTTTAAGACACTATGTCTGACATACCAATGTGTATCTGGCACAGCACCAGCCTATCTCTCTGACCTTGTACAACCTTACATTCCTGGTCGCTCTCTCAGATCTGCAAATCTAAATCTACTAAAAGTACCTAAGGTCAACTCTAAAACATATGGCCATAAAACTTTCTCTTTCACTGCAGCTACCGAATGGAATAACTTACCAAATGAAATTAGAAACTCATCAACTTTAGAAATCTTTAAATCCAATCTTAAATTCTATTTATTTCAAATAGCATATCCATAGAATACTTACGCGCGTTAGCGCTTAGAGCATGCAGTTGCATGGATTAAGCGCTCTAAAAATGTACTATTATTATTATCTCTGGCACTAGTTTTGGATGGTTGCTGAGTAAATTCCACTGCCATGGCGTGTGTTTCTCGTCTTCCATTTGGAGTGCAGATATTAAGATAAAAATTATCAAACCAACAGCTAATCGTTTGATCATTCGCTTTCAGCCCTTGTGATGTAAAATCTGCCTCACCAATGTACTTTGCCACGGAATTTCTGAATCTCAGTAGCTCATCATATGTTACAGTATAACCATAGTCATGTAATAAGGTCACTGCTTCTTTTGATCCAAATAGATGATGCATTTTAATCGCAAGCCCTAGTGTTGTCTGGTTAGAAAATTGTGTGATCTGGTACTGAATGGAGTGTGCCAAACTGAGGGAGGGCCTTGTAATATTACCATTTGCGATTAATTTTGACACCAATGACAGAAGAGTGGGGCTTGTGTTTTCTATTGCATTCGGAACATTGAAATGACTTAAATTGTAATTATTTGGTTTTGACAAAGATTTAGCTTCAACAACAATTTGTTGAGTAACTTTCTCAACATCTGCCGAATAATCCTCATCATCTACTTCCACCAAGTCTAGATACATAGGTACATAACTTCTAAAGCACAATAGATTAGCACATCCTTCAATACGCATAACAAGCAAGTCATTACCAAAATGAGCTGAGGGTTTTGTTATTAACTGACGACGCGACACGGTAGATGCTTCTTGGTTATCAGTCTGTTTACCCATATACACTTCATGCAGTTCAATGGAAGTCCACATACGACCTGGGTCATCTATCATTGATTCTACAACATATTCAGATGCGGGGTCTGTATTTACTGTTCTTGCAACATCTGCTTGCACCACGCGGATATTTCGTTGGCTCATGAAGGTTTTATGACACGTCTTGTGATATTGAGCTTCAACTGCGTGTAAATCATTAGTTGCACCAAGCACACGGATCCTGACGAGACTAGCTACCTCGTCTCCTCTCTCATCGCATTTTACAGGAATGTTGATTTTGAATGTCTTTTGACCTGGACGATCTACAGTTCTACACTGAATTACTTCCTTCCACCTGTTTGGTGGCTTAGGGTACAGAGGTAAACAAATTTCACCACAGAAAAGGCAATGTTTCTTAAAATCAAATGCAGGCAGTTCAGATCTACGCTTATGAGATGGCTCATGTTTTAACTGTCCTGTGGTTTTACGTTTCTTTCTAGCACGAGCAATATGATGGGAGGACGTGTATGTGGAAACACATCCTCTGTGGCATTGTATAATTAGGTTGGGATCTAATGCGATCTGCTGTTCCAAATCAAGATGAAGACAGTCTCCGCGTTGCCTGCTGGCTGCTATGATGCTTTTAACTCGCTCTGCTCCAGCAGCCCCAAGTTCATCAGTTCTATCACACTTGAAATAGCAGCCGGACATGATCACATGCTATATGTTTAATCCTGTAAATACAATAAGACAAAATCATTATAATTAAATTTCTTACTTTTTCCATAACTCTTTAATGCCTAAACGTTTTTTAAAAAGAAATTTGTGAGGAAATGTCTATTTGAAGGCCAAGAGAAGAATATTTTAGAGACTTACCACTGGAATGATTGGATCGTTATTGATCCAATCATTCCAGTGGTAAGTGTTCTATAATATTCTTCTCTTGGCCTGCAAATGGACATTTCTCAGGACCATTATGGATGCCGGTTTGACAGGCTCAGTCATTAAGGGGTTGATCAAAAATACAAAGGGAGGTAACTCATCATTTGTCTATTTGTAGGAAAATATATTACTTTTGAAAACTTATCACTGGCATGGTCGAACTGCCATCTCCTTGCACCATAAACAATTTATTATAAGAAGAGATTCATGTTACATGAGAGGATGAGCCCATGTCTTTAGGGACCACATTTTAAGGATCCATACAGTGTCCTTTATGGACAGGTTTTATGGTAATATTTTACAAGGACGTGTCACATAGGCCAATAAAATTTAGGAAAAATTGTAAAAGCTTATTAGTATCATGAAATACATGAAAATACACTAATAAATAGTTCTAAAAACCTTTACGGTAAGAAAATCAGCCAAAATCGGGCTGCGCGAAGGGAATAAAGCCGCCATATTGGATTTATGCAAATATTTTAATTTGCCCAAGGGTGCCAAGGTGGCATCAATCAGTTTCTCATTCTATACATCAAACTAGCCAGGAAACAGTTTAAAAACGTTGGACATACCCGATTGCAAGGTTCACCTACCCGACTATAACCACTGTTTGTGCTTTCGGTGGTAGTAGTAGTAGTAGTAGTAGTAGTAGTAGCAGTAGCAGTAGTAGTAGTAGTAGTAGTAGTAGTAGTAGTAGTAGTAGTAGTAGTAGCAGTAGCAGTAGCAGTAGTAGTAGTAGTAGTAGTAGTAGTAGTAGTAGTAGTAGTAGTAGTAGTAACTTAGAATTATTATGAAAGTTACAGTTATTATGTACACGTACTTCATAATTAGTAATGTCAGAATTATTACTGTTATTGTACCGCCATCTCAATTAACAAAGTAGTAAAATTATAGTGGTCATATTGTGGGGGTCATCAGAATTTAGATTATACTAAATATATAAAAACTGATTATAAAAAATGTCAGATTGGCATTCTTAGAAATCGGTTATTGCTGTACATAAGGTAGTCATTTTTTAAACTAAAATACAAAATAACCTTATTTTCAACAATAGACAATTATATCCATTCATATCGCGACAGAGACTATTTTGGGTATTCACCACAGGAGTGACTTGCTCGATAACCGAACCAGTCATTCCAGTGTTAAATCTACAAAACAGCCTCTTATCGTGTTACTCTATAATTTTTCTACAATTTGGTTTCTTGTTATTGTTTCTTGGATAGCCACAGTGTGGGACAACAAACTGGTTGTTAAGGCAGGTGGTTGTTTGCATTATGTGATTTTGGCGTCGGCTAATATGTGACGTGTTATTTATGACATCAGATACTTGGGTAACAGACGGGTCAGTTCTTAGTTGGTTTAAGGGAAATCTTTAAGAAGACCACATTATAACGTTACACTATAACGTTAGCTGACAGCTGATGCATTTCTATTATGACATCAGATACTTGGGTAACATAGGGTCGGTTCTTAGCTAGCTATGGGGAAATCTTGAATAACCAGTGTGGGACACCAAGCGGGTTACTAGGGCAGTTGCCTGCTTACGTTGTATGATTGTAACGTCAGATAAAAAGTGACACATTTTTATTATAACATCAGGTACTTGAGTAACAGATCGGATCGAATCTTAGGTAGTTTATGGGGAATCTTGTGCACCCACCCAGTGGAACCTGTTCACTAATGCGGTCAGTGTGTTCCATTTGGGTTCGAAAGCATGTGGTCCGACTCGAGCACTAGTCTGAATGGAGCGACATCTAGCGGTAGAGTAGTTTTCATTTTGGCTTACACTCTTGTGTCAACTTAACACTTTAATGGTAAAACTGGCCAAAGGAATAACTTTACAGTGGCTTTTAGACATGGCTATTTGAAAGGCCTAGAGAAGAGTATTTTTGAATATGTACCACTAGAATGACTGGCTCGGTAAATTTTCAAAAATACTCTTCTCTCGACGTGAAGATAGACACTGGATGAGTAAAAACATTAATTTTCTTTACCATTACCATTTTAATGGCCAAGCCCGCGAAAAAAAATTCAGTGGTCAATTTACAAAAATAGTCTCCTAAAATTAATATATCTTGAAAAATATTGACCATCAAACTGTTTAATTGATATATCGAGTAGCATAATGAGCGCTTTAACACAAGTGGGGGTTAAACTTGCGCTAGATTGATTATGTCTCGTCTGTGAGGCCCAGTTTCATAGCTGTATTGCGTCTACATTTGCAGCGTTATCAACAATAAGATAATTAATAGGAAATCATCGTATTCGTCAAAGTCCAGTTCAATACCATTTTTCCTTCATTTAAATCACCAATGAGGAAGATCTTGTCACATGTTTCTCTCACGTCAATGATATCTGATTCGATTTGTTCAAAAGCATCGGTGGAGTAATATTTCGACGATTTGAGTGTTACATATATGACAAAAGTTACAAGTTTTCAGGTGGTAATAACACATTGCTTATTTCAATCCACATTTCAAACTCATTTTCACATTCGAGCTTAATTAAGCTGACATATGTTTCTACATGTTCTCTAATTAGCATATTTTTTTCTAAAGTTTTCCTGCTTTTCCGAAAGAAAAATTTAATTTGATATAGATAGAAATTTGCTTTCATTCAACTCTTTAACACTCATATCAACCAAAAACAGCTTCTGCAGTGGTCTTGAGAAATTTCCATTTGCAGACCAAAATAAGACTATTTTTGAAAACTTACCACTCGGGTGGGTCGGTGGGTGGGTGGGTGGATGGATGGATGGATGGATGGATGGGTGGGTGGGTGGGTGGGTGGGTGGGTGGGTGGATAGATGGATGGATGGATGGGTGGGTGGGTTGTTGGGAGGATGGATGGATGGATGGATTGATGGGTGGGTGGGTGGATGGATGGATGGATGGATGGATGGATGGATGGATGGATGGATGGATGGATGGATGGATGGATGGATGGATTGTTGGATGGGTGGATGGATAGGTGGATAGATGGATGGATGGGTGGATTGATGAGCGAGTGAGTGAGTGAGTGAGTGAGTGAGTGAGTGAGTGAGTGAGTGAGTGAGTGAGTGAGTGGGTGGATGGGTGAATGGATGGGTGGATGGATGGGTGGATGGATGGATGGATGGATGGATGGATGGATGGATGGATGGATGGATGGGTGGATGGGTGGATGGATGGATGGATGGATGGATGGATGGATGGATGGATGGATTGTTGGATGGGTGGATGGATAGGTGGATAGATGGATGGATGGGTGGATTGATGAGCGAGTGAGTGAGTGAGTGAGTCGGTGGATGGGTGAATGGATGGATGGGTGGGTGGGTGGGTGGATGGATGGATGGATGGATGGATGGATGGATGGATGGATGGATGGATGGGTGGGTGGGTGGGTGGGTGGGTGGGTGGGTGGGTGGGTGGATGGATGGATGGATGGATGGATGGATGGATGGATGGATGGATGGATGGATGGATGGATGCATGCATGGATGGATGGATGGATGGATGGATTGTTGGATGGGTGGATTGATAGGTGGATAGATGGATGGATGGGTGGATTGATGAGTGAGTGAGTGAGTGGGTGGGTGGGTGGATGGGTGGGTGGTGGGTGGTGGGTGGATGGGTGGATGGGTGGATGGGTGGATGGATGGATGGATGGGTGGATGGGTGGATGGGTGGATGGGTGGATGGGTGGGTTGGTGGGTGGGTGGGTGGGTGGGTGGATGGATAGATGGATGGATGGATGGGTGGATGGGTGGATGGGTAGGTGGGTGGGTGGATGGATGGATGGATGGGTGGGTGGGGGGATGGATGGATGGGTTGGTGGGTGGGTGGATTGTTGGGTGGGTGGGTGGGTGGGTGGGTCGATTGATGGATTGATGGATTGATGGGTGGGTGGGTGGGTGGGTGGGTGGGTGGGTGGGTGGGTGGGTGGGTGGGTGGGTGGGTGGGTGGGTGGGTGGGTGGGTGGGTGGGTGGGTGGGTGGGTGGGTGGGTGGGTGGGTGGGTGGGTGGGTGGGTGGGTGGGCGGGCGGGCGGGCGGGCGGGCGGGCGGGCGGGCGGGCGGGCGGGCGGGCGGGCGGGCGGGCGGGCGGGCGGGCGGGCGGGCGGGCGGGCGGACGGACGGACGGACGGACGGACGGACGGACGGACGGACGGACGGACGGACGGACGGACGGACGGACGGACGGACGGACGGACGGACGGACGGACGGACGGACGGACGGACGGACGGACGGACGGACGGACGGACGGACGGACGGACGGACGGACGGACGGACGGACGGACGGACGGACGGACGGACGGACGGACGGACGGACGGACGGACGGATGGACGGACGGATGGATGGATGGATGGATGGATGGATGGATGGATGGTTGGATGGATGGATTATTCACAATAAGCCTTTGGCCCTTGAGTGTATATTATACAATATACATGCTTGGCGGATACCTTAGATTAGCACAATTAAATTACATAAGTGTTCAAATTATATAAGTACAAGTATAAAATTTCTCCTAGCAGAATCAGTACGTTCCTTATATTTCAATGGCAACATGGTACTATATGCTGTGTACGACTGTGCGGATAATGGAGAGAATCGATCTGTCACCCAAGTATTTGACATATAATATATCATGTTCATTCAGAAACTAAAACAATTCAAGGAATTTCTATTTTGCTTTTAAGCCACACACATTTAACAGGGCAATACGCACTAAACCCGCTTTATCTGAGCATGCTTGTACGTCATGTTTTGAGTTATTATATTCAGTTCTGTCGTTGTCATTATCATCATCATTATCAATCGTAACACGATCAGCAGCAGTATTATCAACAGTAAATAGCGAATAAGGCATGGTATATATTCTCTATTTACTCATTTAAACACCTTTGCGTCAGCGGCACCTCAAAACGCGAAACGGTCTACTCATATTAATTAACCATTTAATGGTAAAAACCTGACATTCATCAAGACTACTACATTAGCCGTTCTTGGCCGGCTTGATCATCAACGGTGTAATGATAAAGAGGATTCAAGTTTTCGCTTAGCTGCTGTCCATTTACAGGCCAATAGAAGAGTATTTTTGAAAATTTATCACTGGAATGACAGTCATTCAAGAGGTAAATATTCAAAAACACTCTTCTCTTGGCCCTCAAATAAACATGCTTTAAGAGCACGGTAGAGTTGTTTTTGTCTGTTTGACCGAGTAAAGAGTTACGTTAACACACGATAGGTTAACAATTGATAATATTTTCCAAGTTAAATAATTAACCTAACCAAGAGAAAAATGCGATAAAACAGCGAGATAGGGCTTGTAATCCAATAATGGTAACCTTTGACCTGTGACGTGTAAAAGGAACGTTTTGTGGTTTATTTTCGTATTAGCAACTCGTTCACTTTCACCACTGTCCGCGTGAGTTGACTTGAAAGGTTACGTAAAATGTTAGTTCGATTCGATCAATTTATTAATCCATTGCTGTTTTGCCAAGATTATGCATTTTCCAGACATACATATCTAGTGAGCAAACGCGTAAGTTATGCCATGATTTACGCGAATAATTGTGTGAATACGGATTTACATCCATTTTGGACTTACGTGTGCGCCACACTAGGCAGTGTTCTCACTAGAGACTTAACCGGCATACCGCCATAGTTAGTTATGGCGTTATTCCCGATTAAGGCCGTATTCTCACTGGAGACATAACCGGCGTAGTTTAATACGAGGGTATGGCGTTATTCCCGATTAACTCTCCAGTGAGAAAACGGCTTTAGTCTCTAGTGAGAACACGGACTAAGGCCGTGTTCTCATACAACCACTATGTCGGTAAATATCAGGTATATCGGCTAGCCATCCCATTGGGCTGGATCTGTACCGGAATAAATTTCGAAATTTAATCCCACAAAAAATCAGCGGTTTATCTTCCGATATAGCGTCATCGCGTCCCTATGTGAACGCAACCGATTCCCTCAAAATTTGCGCGGTAGTATTACCGTCAGCATTTTCTCTCACCGTCTGCCAGGAAGCGCTCTTTATCTTGCTCTCCACCAGGCAGTAGCACCGTCCAGTCCAGCAATGTTTTCCAGCAGTGTGAATGCAAACAGATATATCGGTTATATATTAACCGACATAGTACACGAAATAGATAAACGGGATTAGACAATGGGAAAGAGGCTTTAGCTTATACCTTTTTGGTGTGTGTTTCGTGCCCAGGACTAGCAATCATCAGCCAACAAATTCACGTCACATTCTGAATCATATCCTCTGTATCAGTGTTTATATTAAACAACTAAAGCCATAATAAATATACTAGTCAAAAAAAGAAACATCCGCCCCAAATATTGGGATATTCAATAGTTACTCTAATCATTGCGACTATAAACTTAGGCCTACTATGTTTGTTTTTGACACCGAGGTAATGCGTATGGTTGTGTTTTAACGCGCTCAATGAAGCATGTCCATGAGCATGCACTGTTTGTGTGATTTGCACGTGCATGTCCGTCTTGGGTATAACCATGTGCTAGTGTCAGTGTCAGTGACTTCTGCTGTTTTCATGTGTATCCAACTTGAAAGCAACTTAATTTTGTTGTGACTGTAATAATTCCACCAAGCTGGGATGCTGAGAATTCCTGCAAATCTGCGAGAACGAGCTGTTGGTCTTCTCCAGGCCGGTACAGTGAGTACATAAGTGGCTCGTATTGTTGGTGCCTCTGCCAGGACTGTGAGAAATCTGAGGAACCGTTTCGAATACACTGGAACTGTTGCTGACCGTCCACGTAGTGGACGCCCACGCGTCACCACACGTTCCCAGGAGAGACACATTACCCTGCCACACTTACGAAACCGCTTTCAAAATGCCACCAGGACGGCAAACAACATTGGCATTGGTGATCAGACAGTCCGTAATCGTTTGCGTAGTGGAGGCATCAGGTCACGTCGCCCTTACGTAGGATGTGCTATGACAGATCGTCATCGCTGAAATCGTTTGGATTGGGCTCGTGAACATCAACGCTAGACCAGAAGGCAATGGAACACTGTCCTTTTCTCAGACGAATCTCGTTTTCCCCTGTCTGGAAGTGATGGGAAGGTACGAGTTTACCGCAGACGCAATGAGCGTTACGCCAACTGCTGTGCCCTAGAGTGGGATCGTTTCGGTGGAGGGCCATCAGTTATGGTGTGGGCAGGTATAGCACATGATTGCAGGACTCCGTTGGTCATCATTCCTGGCAATCTGAATGCTCGTCGTTAGAGAGAAGAAATCCTTGCACCATTCGTCGTTCCTCTTTTCCGTAATAATGTCGTATCCAAATTTTGCAGCAAGCCAGCGCCACTAGTCACACAGCTCGAGACACTGTGCGGTACATGCAAACAGAGCACATCAACTTTATCAATGACTGGCCTTCAAAAAGTCCTGATCTTAACCCTATTGAACATTTGTGGGATAACATTGACCAGAGGATTCGACGGTGCCTAAACCCAACAGAAAATGTGAATGAACATCAACAGGCACTGTTATATGAGTGGAACAACATTCCACAAGCAGAAATCAACAGTCTTGTGAATTCCATGCGCAGAAGATGTGTTTCTGTTGTCGGTGCGCAAGGTGGTCGGTCACACATAATATTGAGATATGAATTTGGAAAATGACCCCTTGCCTGTATCAGCTCTTTCTGACCGACCCTCTGATGTGCCCTGCAGAAGTTGATAGCTGATTGATAATTCCCATACCACATTGAATTATTTATTGTCATTAATGAAGTAATTTCACCCACAGCGAATAAATTTTAATGAGGTGAATTGGTGCGGAAGTTTCTTTTTTTGACTAGTATATATGTAGGCTACACGAAATGGAAACCGTAAAAAAAGATTCCACAGCGAATCCCAAAATATGACAGTATCGCTGCATGACAATGGTACGTCAACCGGTCGCTGCCAAAAATTCATAATCATATGCTTATACCAGCACCAGCACCAGCTCCTAGTCAAATTAGTTTATAAATATTAAAGTGAATGTTTATTAAATTGTAAATAAATCAAAGACCTCGTGACGCCTGACGGACTTGTCGATTTTCGCTACGGAGTTATACGTCAATTTTGAGTTGTGATGTGACGTAATTCAATATGACTGCCACATTGGATACTTCCATTAAACGGTGTACACAGGGCCGAAATTAATTACATGGCCCAAAATTCCCATGCCTCCGCCCCCACAAACGTGACATAAAAATTATGTTTTAAATTATGGTGTCCCTGCATAACTTCAAGTTACACACATAGTTTGAACACTATAGTACAACTGACTGATAAATACGTTAACATTTTTGCAGAAGAAAGCAATGTAAAATGTTCTGTTGAATATTTTGAATATAATTGGATTGGAAGACATCGCTGCCTTAGGCAGCAATGTCTTGAAATCAAATTATGATCAAAATATTCAACAGTATCTTTTTATTTTGTTTTTGAGACATTCTAAATTATTTCTCCGTTGTACTGTATGAGACTGATTTGGCTAAATCCCACAACCCTCCGACATTAGACCCTGGCCCACACCCACCCCAGCAGCACTGCTGTTGGAACTGGACCCTAGCTTTCAGGCGATCATAGCAGTTCCGAGGGCCACCCAGGTAAGAATTTCAGAACATGTGTACAGGGCCCGTGAGTCCTAAGTTCGGCCCTGGGTTCAAGTTCAAGTTCACGTCATTACACTCAGGCCCCTCAAGGGCATATGAGGATAGACATATACTAAATAATTGTGGCAGTATTGAATACATTACATTTTAAATACAGATCATGCAGTTATTTAAAAATTTATTCGAGTTCTATGTTATAATTATTCTATTGTATTTTTATTTCGCAGGCTATATTTATTTTATTGTGCGATGGGTTTCTTAGAAAATTTAAGCAAGTTAGATACATTTCTCAGGATAGGTTCATTGCATATTCTTAAAAGTTCATTTGGTTTTTTTCTGCATTTGTACTTGTGATATAATACTGTGGCATATATTTTGTCCTTACGTCATTGTATTTGCTGCAGTCGTAGAGAAAGTGTTTTTCGTCATCCAGTGTATTACAAACCGTACATAGTCTGTCATTTCTGTCTGTTCTTGACCATCGTCCAGTCTCAATTGTCAATTGATCGTTTAAGGTCCTAAAGTGAAAAAGTATAATGATATCCTTAACGGGTAATGCAATCAGATTTTTTTTTAATTGAACCTCCTCTTTGATATCCGTATAGAAATACAAGTATGTACCTGCAATAGTACTACCATACAGTTTCTGAATTAGGGCTCTTTAAATTTTAAACATTCATCAACGTTTGTATAAGACAACTTCACGATTTAACCCTACATGCACTAATAACTAAGCCCATCATTTACATGCCGGCTCTCTTCTCGCACACCATCTTCCGCAAACCATCCACATATTGCCAAATCTGAGTTTTGTACCAGACTCCTCATCTCTTCTCATCTGCCTCTCTCCCTCCCCCTCCGCCCCCACCACTCTCTCTCTCTCTCGCCCTCCCTTCCTCCCCATCCCTACCCTCCCCATCCCCTTTCTCTCTCTCCCTCTCTCTCTCTCCCGCCCTGTCTCTCTCTCTCTCTCTCTCTCTCTCTCTCTCTCTCTCTCTCTCTCTCTCTCTCTCTCTCTCTCTCTGTCTCTCTCCCGCCCTCTCTCCCTCCATCTCTCACCCGCCATCTATCTTCCTCACTACATCACCCTCCCTCTCTCTTCCTCTCTCTCCCCGCCCCTCTCTTTCTCTCCCACTCGATTCGCTTCTTTCGCTCTCCGTCTACCTATCTAAGATTCCCGTTCCTCTATCGTATGCCCTTTTCTCCCCTCCCTCAACCACGTGTATCAGCGCATACACACGATCTATGGGAAATCAATAACCATCAGACAAGTGAATAAAAAGGCCCTTGCGATTTTTCGATAAACCATAAACTATCGATCGCTTATCGCTGCGTGCTACTCCACCGGGACTTTTAACTACCAAGCTTGTCGTTTTTGCAGTCAGTGGCTATTATGATCCGTGAAACTGCTGCGCAATATCGCATGATCCTGTAGAAACACTCACACATACAGTACTTTAACGTTGGTAACGGATAAATAACGAAAATTGTCCAGTTTTCGCGAATGTGGTTAAATGCTGCTCTTATAGCGGCAACAGATAGCAACGTCCTTCGTATTAATTTTAACCTTTTCACAGGGAAGCCGGCCAAACCGGCCTCTACAGTGATCTTGTAGAATGCCCATTTGCAGGCCACAAGAAGACTATTTTGGAAGATTTATCACTGGAATGACTGGCTCGATATTCGTTTCTTGGCCTGAAAATGGACATTCAATATGCACATAATTTTATTTCTTGACGAAATTTAGTCATTGAAGTGTTAAGATAATGAAACACATCATATTTTTTACACAGTGACTGACAGTACACTAATCGAGACTCATACTTCCGTTGATCAATAGAGCACTGTAATGTAGTCTACTAAGAAATTCCATCCATTTAATATGATAACTACTGTTGATTTTGGAGCCAATTTGCTGTATGCCGTTGCTTGCTGTCAATGCAAAAAACGCGTTAAGTCTTCGTCTCATCGTAGATATATAGCTGGGCTAAGCGTTGGGACCAGCGTTGCGTAAACCCGTTGCTGTTAATGACAGCAACTGTTTTAGGCAACACCGGTCCCAACGCTTAGCCCAGCTATATATCTACGAGGAGTTAATCAGTTAACACCAGTGTTAAGGCTGGATAATCATATCGCACAACGTGATAACGCAGGTTACTGGGCCGGTTCTGGGCCAATACCGGGCCCAGCATTGGCCTAATACCGGCCCAGTAACCTGAGTTACCGTGGAAAATTCTATGCAGAATCCGGAATACGCTACGAGTCGACACGTGAGCTCCAAGGATTTGAGGATGATGTCGGACAAATACGATTTCAGAGGTGACGTAGAGTTAGCATATCTAGTACATCTGTTTCATTTGTCAAAGAATCAATCGAATGCGTGCGTATACACCTGTCCATATGTGCGTTCGTTCCTTCGTACGTGCGTGTGACTGGATGGTGGAGTGATAGGCCTCGAGAAAGAGGTATAGTTTTTGGGGAGTTGATATCTGATTGATATATTTGATAAAGCGTCAATCAACTATACAATCTTCATATTATAATCGTATCAGTAAGGTTTTGATAAGCAGAACGGGAGTACTGTGTGACATTGCCAAATCACGACCACGTTACACACAATGCAATTGTTTAACCCTTTGCATCCGAAGGGTAGACTTCGAAAACCCATTTAGAATGGAATAAATATTATGTGGAATATCCTGAAACTAATTTGAATGGAAGCCGTTGATGCCGATGTCAGCAACAGATTCCGTTAAAATTAGTTTCAACAAAATGTTCACAAATTTATCTGTATACTGAATTGTTTGTCTGTTATAAGGCACTGAACAGTAATTCCATTGCGTTATACCTCTGGACATGCATAATATTTTGAAAACAAATTGTTAGGCAAATTGTTTTCAAAATATGCATCATATCCAGGGATAAAATCATGGAAAATCTTGGCAGGCAGGAAAATCTTGGCAGGCAGGAAAATCTTGCATTTGAGACTCTGGAGTATCGTGTTCAAATTCTGAACCTTTTCACGTTAATAACCGAGAACTATTGCACACGTTAAATAAGATTATAATAATATATTTAGCGAAAGTTGTTGATGCCATTTCACCGGAATAATTTTAACCTGACGCGGTATTAACGCCATTGAAATTAGGCACTAATAATGGTGTGCTCGTGTGCGCGTGTGTTCGTGCCTGCGTGAGTTCGTGCATGTGCGTACGTGCGTGCGTGCGTGCGTGCGTGCGTGCGTGCGTGCGTGCGTGCGTGCGTGCGTGTGTGCGAATGTGTCTGAGTGATTACTCGGATGTGTACATGTTTTCGCGCGTGCGTAAGCGAGTGTGAGAGGGAAGGATTGCGAAAAAATGGGTCAAATTTATTGCCTAGGATATTTCTGTGTAGATGCGGAATTTCCTATAGAAAAGCCTTCATATATCCTATACGGTAGATTTTTTCGATTGAAGAACAAATATTGGACCGATAACAGAGCCCGAGTTATTGGTCTTGTCACAAAGGAACACAGTATAATTTGAAATAATTATTATCACTGTAACCCTTCCCTGACGAAACCGACAAAAACCGACCTCTGCAGTGGTCTGGAGTGGGGAGGGGATGGGGGTGGGTGGGGGTGGGGGTGGGGGTGGGGGGGGGGGGTAGGGGGAGGGGTAAATATTTCCTTATTGAAAATCAATTTGCAGGCCAAGAGAATACTATTTCTGAAAATGTACCACTGGAATGACTGACTCCATAACCGAGCCAGTCATTCCAGTGGTAAATTTAAAAAAATAGTTTTCTCTTAGCCCGTTTTCAATACGTGCATGTTTTAATTTTCTTGATCAGATTTGGTCATTAAACGGTTAACCCTTTAAATACCACGGTCTCAATTATAAGACAACTATGGAAGAGTTGACTATTGCGTGAGATATTAGACTGAATGCTGTTGTTGTCATACCACAACTTTCAGACAAATTACTTTCAAAATGTTCAACCGAAGATTCATAACATCTTAAAGAATGTATCATTTCTAGTACGTAAGCCCTAATGGTTAATACGTTAATACGCTTAGTCTATTGAAATATTTTGCATTCACGTTGACATCGCTGTCATTTATTTAAATGGAAAGTTCGGAATAAAACTACGTATTTTTATAAGTCCTAAAAGGAGGACACATGTATAATTGTCGTTACCACAATGGTACTGTAGGCCTATTGATGTGGTATAACTGAGAATTTATTTATTTATTTACGTATTTACTTGTGTAGTTCGTGGGACCCGTTTAATGCTATATAGCTCGATCGCAGCAGATGTTTTAGTAGAGAGCTATACCATCGGACAGTACTATTTTCAAATCGACTACGCAATAGATGTAATTAACGTGAAATTAACCAGCCACATTTTTTATTAATCATACATCAATATATTAATGACAGAAATTATTTGCTACCTATTTATGAAGCGCTTCCAGCCAATTCGGTTTCAAAAATGGCTCTCGCTTCGCTAACTTGACCTAACACCTAGGCACTAAAACTAGATAAAAAAAGTCGTGACCTGCGTCAACGAATTGACGAAGTCAGCGAATGAATACACTATTGCGATAAATAGGCCGGCCTAGGGGACAGCGCAAATCACGTATAAGAATTCGAATCAACAACTATAACCCTTGCACGACGAAGCAGTGGTCGTGAGGAAGGTCCATTTAAGACCACGAGAAGACTATATTTTGAGAAATTAACACTAGAATGACTGGCTCGGTTACCGAGCCAGTCATTCGAGTGATAAATTTTCAAATAATAATCTTGTCTTGGCCTGCAAATGGGCATTTAATAAGATGATATTTTGATTTTTTTTTTTTACCAAATGTAGTCATTAAACTGTTACAGATTTCTAAGACAGGTTTAAGTAAACAGACACGCCGCGCATTAAAAATTAATTAACAAATTAATACACGTGTTTACAATAAAGGTATTTGAGTAATAACATATTTATTTAAATTCATTCTACCCGTTAACCCTGACAACTCAGAAATGACAAGTCGTGTAGGGTATACTGCGAGGAAGATTCTGTCCTATACTTTGAAAAATTTTACTGAAACAACAGGTTCCAGTCGAATTGGTTTCAAAACATTCAAGAGCGTTCCTGTATTGTTGTCGTGAAGTTGAGATATTGGAATTTCAATATTCAGTCAGATTATTCTCACAATATTCACGAAATTCATATTTATCACATATGACAGAGCTCATAAATAAGTTAAAAATTGTTTCCAAGACCCAAAGAAAACATGTTAGCTAGTAAAATGTTGAAGATGGCGTAAGAAATGTTCCGTTGATTATTTTGGACTATTGAAATGGCATTCAATAAAATTAGCTTCAAAATATTCAACAGTACGTTTTATTTTGTTTTGGAAAGATTTAAAGTTATTTCTGAGCTTCATCGTATTCACCAGAACAACAGGGATAGAACAAACTCTGCGCGGTGAAAGAGATATTAAGTTTCGAAAATAATTTGAACGGAAGGAGCGAGCAACGGCTTCAAAGTAGTTTCAAAATGTGCAAAACACAGATTTTTTTGTAACTGTTTTGAAGACTAAGTATTGATATTTTCATAAATACGTGTTTACTATAACAGTAATGCTTAACATTTTTCATGTGATATGTGATAAATTCGCTTCTACTATAGGTAGTCATCGTCGTCGTCGTCGTCGTCGTCGTCGTCGTCGTCGTCGTCGTCGTCGTCGTCGTCGTCGTCGTCGTCGTCGTCGTCGTCGTCGTCGTCAACTTAGCTCTTTAAATGTCAAGTTGGTCAGAAAACGAGCTCTGTTATGATCTTGAGAAATTCCATTTGCATGCTAAGAGAATTTAGTTTGAAAATTTACCACTGGAATGACTGGCTCGGTAACCGAGCCAGTCATTCCAGTGGTAAATTTAAAAAAAAGCGTTTCTCTTATCCAGAAATCTATTTTTCCCCTAAATTTCCATGGTAAATTTACAGAAAAAGTCGTCTTTCTCATCTTCATATTCTCCTCTCCTCTCTTTTTGTCTCTCTTTCCCTAACTCTCCCCCACCCCACACACACACACACACTTCCATCCCAACATCTCTCTCTCTCCCTCTATCTCTCTCTCTCTACTTTCCTCCCTCCCCCTCCCCCCCGCTCTCTCATTATCTCTCTCTCCCGCTCTCCCCCCTCTCTCTCTCCCACACACACACACACACACTCTCTCTCTCTCTCTCTCTCTCTCTCTCTCTCTCACCAGCACACACGCACGCCAATACGTACGCACACACGCACATATTCACGTACACATACGTAAGCGTGCGAACCACCTAGACAATTGTAAACAGTGGTTGATATAAATTATCATTTAACTATTTATACATACGTTACTATTTAATTATGTTTTATTATACCCCATCTTGATGTATTTATTAATGTATTGTATTTGTATGTATGGGAGACACGTGTATAAGACTTATGTCTTACTGTGCTCCCATTGAACAAAATAAAATTCTGTTTAAAAAAAAAAGAGAAAAAAAGTCGTCTTCTTGTCCCGCAAAATTCTTAACTCTCTTGAAACGTCTTGTCCATGAATGTATTAATTCATATAATCAGTTTTATGAACGCTATGAAGCGATGTTGACACAAAGGGACTAATTCCGAAAATTATTTTTTCTCAACCGGTAATAAAACTATCTAATTAGTTGATTAGCTACAATTCATGGAATAATTTCTTAATAAAGACGCGTAAACAAATAAACAGTCGCGATACGTCACGGAACATGTCCGGGCAAAACACATGAACTGAATAAAACATAGGATTACGCGCTAGGCTCTTTCCAATGCAGGAATCTAGTTGTAGCTATGCCACGACCATTTCTATCTAAGCTCCACGCACGGATTGTCAATGTTGGAAATCTTGGGATCAATCGATCCCTGCACTCTCCGAATCTCTATTTCCAGAAAACTACACGGGTAAGCTGTTTAATATTTTGAAACTAATTTGACTGGGTGTTGTTGCTGCATATGGCAGCAACAGCGCCCAGTTAAATTAATTTCCTATTATCCATCAAAATGTTTATTAAATAGTAAAGAAATACAATTCCTACAAGGTGGCGGACTATTAGTCGTTTAAGACGGACTTAATCGAGTCATGCGTGACGTAAATGATTATGACATCAGCCTACACGTCACGTAGGCCTAGTTGATTATGACGTCATATGATCGACTGAGAATCTCGATTCATAAATTCTACAGCCGAAAGTACACCATCCATGTGTATGGATATAAATGTTTACGATTATTTTGAAAATAACGATGCTGTAAGTAATTGTGTTCCGTGGAATATTTGTTTGGATAAACCGATGATATATTAAGTGTAATCGATTACGTAAGCTAGTATTTCAGTAGAAATACTGTTAAGTACGTATGTCTGAATTTCGCCATAAACAAACTTCTTTTCATAACACCTATATGTACATCACGATGTACATCACGGGTATATGCAAATCACAATTTAATTGCAATACTCAGATTGGCTAACGGGAGGGAGTTTTGATTACTTAGGCACTTATATTATGTTGAAATAATAATAATAATAATAATAATAATAATAATAATAATAATAATAATAATAATAATAATAATAATAATAATAACGACGACGACGACGACGACGACGACGAGGATGATAATAATAATAATAATAATAATAATAATAATAATAATAATAATAATAATAATAATAATAATTACCAACATTCCATGTAATCGCCATTGACCGTGTAAATGTATGTATTAATGGACCCCATATGCCACATTGTGGCCTGGGTGTAAATAAATTGAATTGAATTGAATTGAATTGAATTGTTAGCAGCTTGCTGGTGATTTCTTGAGTAGGCCTACAGTTGCTAAATCAGATTACCCATTTGAACACTGAATTCCCAAAATACATACATGTAAGCAGTTGACTATTTTGAAACTAATTTGACTAGCTATACAAAGGCTAGGCCACATGCGGCAACTAGTTGCTCCCAGTCAAATTAGTTTCAAAACATTCAACATAATATGTATTAAACGATAGGCGAGTGTTCGAATTCGGTTTTTAGTTTTGGTAGTGTTAACGTATTTCAGACTGAACAACGCAAAGAATCTATAGGCATACTATACGCTATGACAAACCTGTGCTGAAAATTTTGAAAATAATTTTACTGAAATAGTTTTCAAGCTAAATAACACCCATTCTTTATAATTAAGTTCTTTGAAAAATAAATGTTTGCGAATTCAAGACGAAAAGCGTTAATCCCTCTTGCGTCAACTTAACCCTCTAATGGTCAAGTTGGTAAACACGACCTCTGCAGTGATCTTTAGAAATGTCTATTTGCAGGCTAAGAGAAGAATATTTTTGAAAATTTATCACTGGAATGACTGGCTCGGTAACCGAACCAGTCATTCCAGTGGTCAATTTTCAAAAATAGTCTTCTTTGTCTGCAGTTGAACACTAACAAAGGAGAAATTTTGAATTTTCTTGACCATTACACCTTTGATGAATGTCCATTATGAAGGATAACAGAATTAAACTTTTTTTAAATTTTCGTTATAAATTTACAAAACTACTCTTTTTGGCTGCACAAATCAGAATTTCCGTGAAAAATATTGGCAATTAAATAGTTAATTGAAATAAATAGTATTTTGAGCGCTTTAATGGGCTGTTGACATACGCGTGGTTACACATTTAACAAACGTGTAGCGATATGAGCTTTTCTATAAATCCTAATAAAGGAAGAAAGCGGCCTAATCTCTGGCATGTTTTGTATCGGACTGGTGTACGCTAACGAGTATATCTACGTACACTCCTGAGTAGATAATAAAGCCTTTATCCCTTAACATGTCCCGTTATGCTTAGTTACGACACAGATGGACAATGCACCAAATATTCCTGTCAATTTTTGCAAAGAACTAGTGAAGAAAATCATAGACTGGTTATTTGGGCGGTTCTTGTGTATGGAAATAATGCGGAATAGAATATAATATACGATGCGTATTTTAGTCAATAGAGATCTAGAAATAGTTGTTGCAAAGTGCGTATACCATTAAATCATTTCTATTATACTTATTTAAGTGACTGTGGATAAGATCTAAAATAATACAGTATTAATTAATCCGGATAAAAAAAATAAATTAGAAAACGAACATTATAATATCGGATAAGGACAAACCAACTGTTATATTTCCATAATATTATTCTTATTCTTCTTATTCTTCTTCTTCAGAACTATCATATAAGTGTGGTTATCTCTTGTTGCAAGCCCGCTGATAGATCAAAACAAAACGATTTACGATGTGGTTTCATTCTGATTGGTGATTCTTCGAAAACTGGTAACTCAACATGTGAAATTCAATGTGGAATACTGGATTGTGGGAGCCAACTATAATAGACATGCGCTGCCTTAGACAGGACATACAATACAACTAGGACTACGAATGGTCGATATCAACACTTGGACGAAAATATGGGAAAAAACGGCAACTAAGGTATGCATGCACACATTGGTCCGTCTGCGTGTTCCTCGCCGGCATGGGTGTGGCGTCGTCGGCGTTGTTGTTGATGTTGCTGTTGTTGTTGTTGTTGTTGTTGTTGTTGTTGTTGTCAAAGTTGTTGTCAAAGTTGTTGGTGTGTTTGTTGTGCCGTTGTCGTCGTCGTGGTCCTCCTCTTCCTCGTCGCCGTCGTCGTCGTCGTAATCGTCGTCGTTCCGCCGTACTTAATGCTGGTTTACTTTTGTTGTTTTTAAGGTGTAGGTCTAGGTGGTAGAGTAATAATAATAATAATAATAATAATAATAATAATAATAATAATAATAATAATAATAATAATAATAATAATAATAATAATAATAATAGTTTGTCTGTGTGTCTGTTTGTCAGTTTTTCTGTGTGTCTGTTTGTCAGTTTGTCTGTGTGTCTGTTTGTCAGTTTGTCAGTTTGTCTGTGTGTCTGTTTGTGTCTTTGTCAGCCTCACTTAACTTTAATCACGGCAGAGTTTTACCCACTTGGGACTAAACTTGGACACATGCGTCCTTATATCAAGATGATTGAGCACAATGACATTGAGTTCATAAGGTTAAAATTCAAGGTCAGTATGAACTTCTTATAAAACTCTATCTTTTACGGTTACATCTTTGGCTTAGATGACCATATCGTCTTTTATCTCGGCATGGCTTCACCCTACTGTGACTAAACTTGACACATGCTTCCTTATAATTATCAATTAGATTTCGCACACTAATATTAAGTTCATGAGGTCAAATTTTAAGGTCACTGGCGGAACTTGTCATAAAACCATATTTTTACGGATACGTTTTGGTGTAGATCAACATATCGTCTTATATATCGGCATGGCTTCATCTTATTGGGACTAAACATGAACATATGCTTCCTAGTATCGAAGTGGTGAAGCACATTGATAT